>CAJNDV010035716.1:6100-19445 GCA_905221635.1 Symbiodinium sp. CCMP2456
CTTTAACCCTTCTGGGGTACTGTGACGTATCCGCATAGGTGTATCTTTAGTTCCCCCCGGATACTAAGATGTGCTTCAAACCTAAAACTCTAACCCCTAAACCCTAAACCCTAAACCCTTAAACCCCTAAATCCCTAAACCCCTAAACCCCTACACCCCTACACCCCTAAACCGAAACCCCTAAACCCTAAACCCTTAAACCCAAACCCCTGAACTGACCCCCTAAACCCTTTAAGCCCTAATCCCTGAACCAACAAAGCATGAACTCCGAATCTCTCTTTAAACCCTGAAACCAAACCCTAGCCCCATACACCCTTCAAACCTAATCCCTGAACCCGCAAAGCATGAACTCCTGTGTAGGCTTTCGGGTTTAGGGTCCCGCTATGGAATTAGGTCCCAAAAAACTATCCTTATTATGGTTTTAAGGGCCTACTTCCATAACGGTAGTATTTTTGGCGGCTTGAACCCTGAACCCTCTTTAGAAAATCAGAACTTGCTGCAGTCCATGGCACACAGATGCACAGGCCCAACCCAACTGGCACAACAGCTGCCCTGGACGCAGGAGGGTTGTGGGAGGGCATTAAGATTTGGAGGTTTTGGGTTTAGGGTTTGGGGTTTTATGGTTTTTCTATCTTATGACTTTGAAATTGGATCTACTTGGCTCCATGAGAGTTCCGTGGGATTTCTTAGGATTTGACGATGTATGTTAAGGTTGTTGGATTCAGCGGCTTGGAGTATGGAGCTATAGATTCTAGGGTTCTCGAAACTGTTGGCAAATATTAAGATGTTAGGTTTTAAGTTATAGTGCTTATTTTCATTGGGTCCCTATAAGTTCCATATCAATGTTTAGAATCAGAACCTGCAAAAAGGAAGGTAATGGTAGTGTCAGGTAGAGCTGTAAGATTCGGTTTTGAAAGAGGGTTGAGGGCTTAGGGGCTAGGTTAAAGGAAACTACAGGTGGGAAGTTTCGGGTATATAGGGCTTCTACAAGGCTTCTATAAGGTATTTTGACCTTCTAGAACGGCTGCTAAACCCTAAACCAAAAACACTAAACCCGAACCCTATAACGGCAACTACCCACCTGACAATGTCCTAGGCTGTGGTGTGGGGCTTGGGGGTTCAGGGCCAAGGCCGCACCCTTGGTTTAGGGTTTAGGGTTTAGGGTTTAGGGCTTCAACCCTGCAGCCCTAAACGTTTGGGCGGTGGTCCATCCACTGAGCTGCTCTGCCAGCTCCCCATAAAGTCTAAACCCATAACTCCTACCCAGAGACTCCAATATTCCTTAATTAAGGAATATCCCTTAAATTATAGTAGAATCCTTAATATGATTGAAGGTATATTCCTTAATTAAGGGATATTGGAGTCTCTGGGTATAAACCCTAAACCCTAACTCCTAAACCCAAAGCCCTAAACCCAAAGCCCTAAACCCAAACCCTAAAGCCGTCAGTCACAAACCCGGAACCAATGAATTCGTAGGTCCGACACCCTAAAAGCCCTTAGGCGCTAAATCACAAATCTGACATAAACCCTGAACCCGAGACCCTAAACCCTTATAGCAGACTTTATAGGAACCCAGTCGTGGAATCCTTTGGATGCACCCTTGCCGGAGCGACATAACTGTAAAATACACCCCCTCCGTTGGGGTTTAGGGTTTTGGGCTTTTTAGGGTTTAGGGTTTAGGGATCTAGTTAATGAGTCCCAGCAAGCAAAGATACTACATCGTAAAATTTAAAGGTTTTCAATACTAGGAATCCCGACTTGATTTGGGAACGTCTCCCCAACAACACCCCAAACCCTAAACCCCAAACCGGGAACCCTAAACCCTAAAACCCGCCTAAACCCCTCAAGCCCTAAACCCCCTAAACCCCCACAAACCCCCTAAACCCCTCAAACCCTAAACCCCCCTAAACCCTAAACCCTAAACCCTAAAACCTAAAACCCTAAAACCCTAAACGCTAAGTCCTATAGTTTCCTTAGCCGAGGAGCCGAAGGGGCCGGTAGTGAAGCCCTGGAAATTCCCGTGCACCCAAGCGCCACCGTGGACGAAGACGACACACCTGGGGTGGGTGGGGGGGGGGGTTCTTCTTCATAGGGTTTAGGGTTTAGGGCCCTAAACCATAAACCCTAAACAGGGTTCTAGAATAGTTCCGGGCCGGTTCGGGGGTTGAGCTTTGAGTATAGATGTGCTCTATGGTTAGTATATCGTAAGTTGTTCTATCCGGGCTGCCCTCGAAGGAGTTCCACAGGGATTCTGCCAGGGTTCCATATTTCTGCCAAGGCGGCAACTAGCTGGCTGCGGCACTGTCACAGCTATGACACAAGCCACAGCCTCTTTTTGTCTGTTGCTGCTACATGATGATTAATCCAGATGAAGGTGCTGAGGACTGTGACTTTTCACATTTCCCCAGGTGCCCTTATGCTCTTGCTCTTGTCCGGCCCTAAACCCTAAACCCAGACCACCGGGAGGATCCAAAAAATACATCCCAAAAAAGGTTCCTATAAAGTACCCTTTAGTAGTTAGGGTCCCCAATTGGGGGATCTATTCTTTATCCTCCCGGTGGTAGGGGAACCCTAAAGTCACTCCT
Source organism: Symbiodinium sp. CCMP2456 (assembly GCA_905221635.1). Classification (NCBI taxonomy): domain Eukaryota; class Dinophyceae; order Suessiales; family Symbiodiniaceae; genus Symbiodinium; species Symbiodinium sp. CCMP2456. Next base: position 8,686 of record CAJNDV010035716.1, read on the forward strand.
GCAGACAAACCACCTTCAACCCTTGTGGGTTTAGGGTTTAGGGTTTAGGGTTTAGGGTTTAGGGCGCCGCAAACCTCTGGGATGGGAGGCTGCAAAACTCAAACCTCACCGGAACCTGCCAAAACCCACGTTCTTGCCGGATCCCCTTAAACTCCATACAAGGATTTGTTCAATCAGCCTACAAAAAAAAAGTAGGGTTTCAGCACTTCAAAGGCAAACCCAAGTCCACCCGGATTTTCAACCTAAACCCTAAACCCTAAACCCTAAACCCAGGGTTTAGGGTTTAGGGCCGATCCTGAGCACACGTGCTTGGGATCCGACCATGCTGAGGCAATGCCCTGAACCCTAAACCCTAAACTCTAGGGTTTAGGGTAACTCTAGGGTTTAGGGTTTAGGGTCCCTAACCCCACGGTTTAGGGTTTAGGGTTTAGGGTTCGGGGTTTAGGGTTTAGGGTCCCTAACCCCGAGGTTTAGGGTTTAGGGTGCCTAACCCCACGGTTTAGGTTTTAGGGTTCGGGGTTTAGGGTTTAGGGTCCCTAACCCCTAAACCCTAAACCCCTAGACCCCTAAACCCTTATAGAACCGTTATAAGCCCGTTTTGCAAGACCCATTAAGACGGCTCTCGAAACGTGGTTTAGGGTCTAGGGCTTAGGAGAGACATAACATAGCCCACCTCCATGACACCCCTTAGGAAGCCCTATACATCCCCTTTTAAATCCTAGGCCCTAAAACCCTTATTAAACCCTTTAGCCCAAAATCCTAGACCCTCATGACACACTATGAACTCCTGAACAAACTATCATCCGAAACCCTGTGAATCCCTTCGGAGCCCTCAACCCTAAACCTAGCAATCTTCTGAAACCCTATGAGCCATGAGCCACTGAATTCGGAGGCCTCAAAAGGTGGGATGAAGGTAGGTAGGATTAAAGCGCGTGCACATCGAGCGATGCGAGTGCGCTCAATCAGGACCACACCACCATTCTCTGTGTAGCCCCACTTGTGGAGCACTTCCTGCCAGTATCGGGCAGGGACCCATGTGCACAAGGCTGTGCCACGCCATGACCTGCGGCGTTGCAAGAGTTGCGCAAACTTGTCAAGACAGAGTGGACAAAGTTTGGCATACTGCCACTGGAGATGGCGGCCGCTCCCACTAAAACCCTAAACCCCTAAACTCTAAACCTTTAAACCCAAAACATTAAAACCCTAAGCTCTAAACCTGTAAAACCCCAGACCTTTAAAACCCTAAACCTTTAAGCCCTAAACCCTTCAACTTTAAACCCTATTAGCCAACAAAAACAGTGCAGCTGGGCAGCGGGAAAGGCCCTTGGCCTTCACGGGAGCGGCTTTTGGAACAGGATTTTGGGGGGCTTCACATAGGGGCCTTCATTGTTAAAAAGTTTAGGGTTTAGGGTCTAGGGACCTGAATACTTATTAATTGCCTATGCTATTTAGGGCAGGGGCCTTCATAGGTAAAGGGTTTAGGGTTTAGGGTTTAGGAATCAGGGCTTAGGGTTTTGCGATTAGGGTAAAGGGTTTAGGGGCCTCAAATAAAGGAAACTACAGGTGGGGAGTTTAGGGTATGTAGGGCCTCTATAAGACTTCCATGAGATATATAGACATTTCATGAGGCTCCTATAACGGTAACTACCCACCTGAAAATGTTCTAGACTTGATAATTACCTATGCTATTTCGGGGGTTCCTTATTATGACTTTAGTGCAGTATACCCCATAATTACCTATACTATTCCGGGGTTCCTTATTATTATATTTATAGTATGGTATACCCCAAAAGCCTGTTCGAGTACTAAGCCTCCTCTATTCGGGGCGTGCGGGTTTTAGGACCATTCGCACTCGAAAGTTCAGGGAAAAGGGCTAGGGGTTAAGGTTTAGGGTTTGTGACTTTCTAAGATGCTGCAGGGTTTAAGGTTCCAGGTTGGGTTGAAAGATTTACGTTGATGATTTCGGGTAATGCTACCCTAGACCCTCAACTGTTGAAGCTCTACGCTAAAGCCTAAACCGTTGAAGATCTAGACCCCAAAACCCTGAACAATGAACCGTTGAGGATGCACACCCCTACACCCTAAACCCTAAACCGTTGAGGATCTACACCCCCTATACCCTAAACCCTAAACTCCCAAACCCCTAAACCCCAAACCCCCAAACCCTAAACCCCTAAACCCCTAAACGCTAAACCCTGAACCCCTAAGCCCTAAACCTTCAACCCCCGAACCCTGAACCGTAAAGGACCCCTTAAAGGAATCCCTTTAAAGGAACGCCCCTTGAGGAGGAGCCCTTTCGGGTGCGTGCGCTCACACACTGTATACTGTTGCCAAAAAGTAGTCCGTACTCTAAATTTAGGGTTTAGGGGTTAGGGGTTTAGGGTTTAGGGGTTAGGGGTTTAGGGTTTAGGGGTGTAGGGTTTAGGGTTCACGGTTCAGGGTTTAGGGTGTAGAAACCCTACCCGAAACCCTAAATCCTAAACCTTAAGGTACTTCAAACCCAAGGATGGCCTAAAGTATATACTATATGGGTACATGGACCCTTGGGGTTCACGAGATATGGGTCGTTTCTAAAATAGAGTCGCTTTCAGGGTCCTTACTATGAGGGTGCCGTACTATTTTGGGGACCTAAAAAAGGGACCCTAATGTACAGAACTGCCCATATCGAAGCTCTAAACCTTGCACCTGATCCCCGCACCGCGCGGCTTGAAACCCCAAAGCCCCAAACCCAAACTCCTAGGCCAAAAAGCCCTTGTTAAGGGACAATACGAGGGACCCCTAGAAGGGACTCCTAATCCAAATACCAGTATATAACCCTTACATACCCCTTATAATATAGTCTCATAAACCCCCTATATAACCCCAAGGGTCCCTTTAAGGGTCCTTCCTTTAGTCCCTTGAACAGAGGCCTAAACCCTAAACCCTGAACCCCCAAACCCCTAAACCCTAAACCCTAAACCCTAAACCCTAAGCCCCTAAACCCTTAACCCCTAAACCCTAAAACCCTAAACCCTATTCCAACTATTCAGGCCCGGTAAGGTTTAGGGTTTAGGGTTTAGGGTTTGCGGTAGTAAGAGCCATCCCAAAGCTCCGAGGGCCTGCTGGAAGTCGGAGGTCCAAAGACAGATCAACCTCCTGCGGGTGTCGGTTTTTGGGGTTTTGGGGTTTAGGCATTTTTTGGGTTTAGGGTTTAGGGTTATGGGTTTAGGGTTTTAGGGTTTTGGGGTTTTAGGGTTTTGGGTTTAGGGTTTAGGGTTATGGGTTTTGGGGTTTTGGGGTTTTAGGGTTAAGGGTTTAGGGTTTTAGGGTTTTGGGTTTTAGGGTCATGGGTTTAGGGTTCTAGGGTTTTGGGGTTTTAGGGTTTAGAGGTTTTACGATTTAGGGTGATGGGTTTAGGGTTTTAGGGTTTGGGGTTTTAGGGTTTTAAGGTTTAGGGCTCTAGGGTTTTAGGGTTTTGGACTTAGGGTTTTAGGGTTTTTTCGGTTTAGGGTTTGGGTTTAGGGTTTGGGGTTTAGGGTTTTGGGTTTCAGGGTTGGGGGTTTTAGGGTTTAGGGTTTAGGATTTCAGGGTTTAGGGTTTAGGGTTTAGGGTTTTAGGCTTTACGGTGTCAGGGTTCGGGGTTTTAGGGTTTGGGGGTTTTAGGGTTTTGGGATTAGGGTTTCAGGGTTTAGGCGTTAGGTTTTTAGGGTTTAAGGGTTTAGGGTTTTAGGGCTTTGGGTTTAGGGTTTGGGTTAATCGTTTTGGGGTTTAGGGTTTCAGGGTTTAGGCTGTAGGGTTTTAGGGTTTAGGCATGCCATTTCGTTGAATTTCGCTTTGTTCATGCGTTTTCAAAACCCTATGGCCTTTTCAGTCTAAAGGGTCTAAACGTCGACGAACAGTACCCACCATGTACCTACTTTGGGCCATTTTGAGTCTGAGGGAAGAGGCTTAACGAAGTTGCTGGAATCCTAACCCTAAGCCCGAAACCCTAAACACTGAACACTAAAGCCCTAAGCCCTAAAACCCTAAAGCCTAAACCCCAAGCCCTAAACCTCTAAACCCTACACCCTCTTTGGTCGTTTATGGTTGCCCGAGCTGATCTGTGTACTCGGGCTTGTGGAGTTGGGGGTTCGTGCTCTTAGGATTTTGGTTTAGGGTTTAGGGTTTAGCGGTCAGGGTTTAGGGTTTTGGCGTTAGTGCTTAGGAATTCAGGGTTGGAGGATGTAGGGCTTATATAGGTTCTTATGGCTTATGGTTTAGGGTTTCGGGTCAGTGGGGTAAAGTTTGAGCCAACTTGACGGCATCTCAAGGACCAGTGTCACGGCAAAGTCTTGGCAGTTTGGGCCCACGAACAGGTAGAGGTTCAGGGTTTAGGGTATAGGGTTTAGGGATTACGATTTAGGGCTTAGGGTGTAGGGTTTAGGGAGGGGCAGCTTCCTGTAATAGTGCAACCCATCCAGCAGAACACCGTCAACGCAGCTGCCAGGGGCCTCAAGCTCTTCATCAAATGTAGCCTCGCTCTGCTTGGTTTAGGGTTTAGGGTTTAGGGTTTAGGGTTTAGGTTAGGGGTTTAGGTTTAGGGCTTAAGGTTTAGGGTTTAGGGTTGAGCTCTTTCATTCTTGCCTGCAGGTCATCCTAGGCCCCTGGAGATGACGCAAAGAGCCTTGCCGTAGAAGAGGTCTGCATCATCGCAGCCGGCACCGTCCCGATGGAAGTAGTTGGCGCGAGACTCTGCTGGACCGCGAACCCAGAGAGCCCAATACCCCGTAATTAAGGAATATACCTTAAATCATAATATTAAGGCACCTATACTTTTAGGTATATTCCCTAATTAAGGGGTATTGGGTTCTCTGGGAAGCAGTTTGCCGCATTACCCAATACCATCCCGGGGTTGGGGCTCGCCGACCAAGTCTAAAGAAACGCTGCACGATGTTTCTCACTCAGCTCTGATCCTGATCACTAACTATAAGGTTTAGGGCTTGGGGGGTTGAGGGTTGAGGGTCTGGGGTTTAGGGTTTAGGGCTTGGGGGGTTGAGGGTGTAGGGGGTTTAGTGTTTAGGATTCCGCCGCCGTGGCATCGTCAGCGGCCTTTCACGATCTCCTCAATTATCCTGACCATCTCTCCAACCCAGACCACCGGGACGATCTAAAAATTAGATCCCTTAATTAGGGACCCTAACCACTAAAGGGTACTTTATAGGAACCCCTTAGGGGATCTATTTTTTGGATCCTCCCGGTGGTCTGGGAAGTGACTCCGGCTGGATGAGTTCCATCTCATAGCCAGCTGAGTTGTCCAGATGCTCGACACCCATCAAGACAACAAACGCAACATCCATTTCCAAGAAGAAAGGACGTCGGGTGGCAGGGCTCTGCGGCCTGCTCGTTGAATGAGATGGAACAAAGAGCGCGCGAAGTCTTCGCTGAGTTCAAGGCTAGGGTTTAGGGTTTAGGGTTTAGGGTTTAGGGTTTAGGGTTTAGGGTTTAGGCTCCAGCCTGATTCATAGAGAGCTCAACTTGATCCAGACAGATCCAAAGGGGACCAGGATTAGCCTGACGAGCGGCGCTCATGCTGTGAACAACAGCACTGCTCTCCACAACTGAGCCCATCCGAGCCACGGTTTAGGGTTTAGGGTTTAGGGTTTAGGGATCCGGTCACGCCCAAGCTGGCTAGTAGTTTTCCCAAGCATCTCGCACACGAGGGAATCAGTTCAGGGTACAAGTGTTGGATGAACCTCCCAACACGCTTGCGGGCGCCGTACTTTCCGCCAGTGCGGCACATGGGTGACAACAATGCCCCAGCCCTTTTACGGATAATCTCTTCCTCGACAGAAGCACGCACCGACAGTTGCTGCAACCCAATCTCAAGAGAAGTGAGATTCGAGGAGAGGGAATCACATGAACATATTATACACAAACCCTAAACCCTAAACCCCTTAAACCCCAAACCCTAAACCCTTATAAGTACATGACCTACGTATGTGTGCGCGCACAGGGTTAAGGACTCAGAGCCAACTTGCTGTTTGCAACCCTGCGTACTTCGTAGAGGATCGTGGGAGGCTAAGTAAGCAGGGTGTAGGGTTTAGGGTTTTTGTTGTAAGTAAGCTCATAAGCACCACTAGGGTTTGGGTTTAGGGTTTAGGGTTTGGGCCTATGGTGCACAACCTAAGTCCGGCTGACACTCCCCGATTAGCCTGCTTGTCAAAGCTTTCTGATCCTTGATAGGCCCCCCAAAGTGCACATAAGCAAAAATTAGGATAGGGATATCCCATGTAAACCCCCTTATACTGAAGCCCAATAAGGTAGGGATATCCCCATAACATGCTTATGCTTATGTCCTTTTTGGGTCCCTAACCCTAAACCCTAAACCCTAAACCCTAAACCCTAACTTGAACCCTAGCAACCCCCCTCCACCAATGAACTCTCTAAATCCCTACGGTTGATGATACAAATCCTGCATTACCCATAATTCCCATAGTTCAGGGCCCTATTAATAAGGTAATGCAGGATATATATATATATATATATATATCACCCACGGTAGTTAGGGTTCAGGATTTAGGGGCCGAAGCCTTATCTGTTAGAACTCTCGGTGCAAATCCAGGCAGCCTTGTTCTTCTGCACCCGAGCCTGCTGTCACCGAGCTTCAACCGCTGAGAGGCTTGCAGGGCTGCGGTTTAGGGTTTGGGGTTTTAGGGTTTAGAACCCGATTTCTGAACCTTGAATAAGAAATCTACACCCTACACCCTAAGCCCCTAGCCATAGAGCGACAGAGTGAGTTTAGAGTTTATGTCGGAGGTTCGAACCTTCAGAGGCTCGAGGGTTCCGGAATGATTCGGCGGTTGTTGGGCTTTCTGGTTTTCTACGGTGGATGCGGGGTTTCGAGTTGGGGAGCAGGGAGTTTGGGGGGAGGGGCGTGCAGTTGCCTGCCGAGACCTGAGGTTTTCCCAAGAGTCTCGGACAACTCTAGCAGCTACGGTTTAGGGTTTAGGGTTTAGGGTTTAGGGTTTAGGGTTTAGGGTTTAGGGTTTAGGGTTTAGGGTTTAGGCTGAATTTCCCGACATCTCTCTACAAGCGCCGACAAGTTTGAAACTCAACTTCTGGTAGAAGGTTGGCAAGTAAAGAAACTCCATTCGGAGATCAACAATATAGACACAACCAACCAAAAGACACACCACAACAACCGCCTGAACATCCCTGTGCCCAAAACCCTAAACCCCATAAGACTTTAAGGGCTCCACTAGACTCCAACATCCCTGAAATTTCAGTCTGATCCGCAATCTATCGCTTCCAAAGGCCTTTGTTAAGGGATATGGGGGTTTCCGAAAATAGGGGACCCTAATATAGTACCCTAAATAATAGGACCCTTATTATAAGGACCCCAAAATAAGGTACCCCTAATTGTCGGAAACTCCCATATGGGAGCCTCCGGATCAACCATGTTCATCAGACTTTCGGGCAAAGGATGTCAGGGGTGTAGGGTTGTAGGGTTTTAGGGTTTAGGGTTTAGGGTTTAGGGTTTAGGGTTTAGGGTTTAGGGTTCAGTAGAAGCCCAAAAGTTGGAAACCCAATAGCCTCAATCCTTAAGAGCAATGTATAAGGAGTCCCAGCACTATTTGTCCTTAATCCGGTTTCCAACTTTTTGGGCTTTACTATACACCTTTCGGCTCGTTAAGATTTAGGGTGCGAGGCTCTCAGGGTTTGAGGCTTTAGGGGCTTCGGGGTGCAGGGTTTCGGACGCTGCAGGGGTGCTGCCGCATGTTTATGCCAGTTTATGCCCCCTAAACCCTAAACCCCTAAACCCTAAACACCTAAACCCTAAACCCTAAACCCTAAACCCTAAACCCTAAACCCCTAGACCCTAAACCCTGTCGTACTCGTGAGCCCAAGGGTCGAAGTCTCCTGATCCCTCAAATCCTCGCTCACGACTTGCCTTGGCATAGGTGAGGCTAGCGAAGTTCCCACCGCCCTCCTTGTGGACACAGAGGCTTCTGGGTCGGAAATGGGTTTAGGGTTTAGGGTTTAGGGTTTAGGGTTTAGGGTTGAGGCTTCTGGGTCGGAAAAGCTTACCCTGTCCTCACTTTCGTGGCTGCTGAGGTTTCTGGGGCACCTTGCATCTTGAATCGGAGGCTTGAGGTTTAGGGTTCAGGGTTTAGGGGCTTAGGGTTTAGGGTTTTGAAGGGTTTAGGGTTTAGGGTTGGGGGCGGCTGATGTTGAAGGTTCCATTGGAAACGTTGAAAACGATCCGCCTACTGCTGCTGGACAGACTCCTGCATTATCCTCACCTTGAAAGTGTTCCCAGACCACCGGGAAAATCCAAAAAAAAAATCCCCTAAGGGGTTCCTCTAAAGTACCCTTTAGTAGTTAGGGTCCCTAATTCAGGGATCTACTTTTTAGATCCTCCCGGTGGTAGGGGTTAGACTGTATCACACCTCTTGTGACTCATGCATGAGCTTATCGATCCACAGTGGGGGACCCCGTTACTTGGGGTTTAGGGTTTAGGGTTTAGGGTTCGAACACCCATCAGTGATCAAGGGCTGTGATAAGCACTCTGCCAAGCAAGCGAACGCGCTTGAAGAGAAAGCAAGAAACTACTGTACCAAACTCGTTGAGAAGCGCCCCTAAACTCTAAACCATAAACCCTAAACCGTAAACCCTAAACCTTATCTTCCCTCCACCGATGCAGCCGGGACTCAGTGGGACGGCACTCTGTCAGAGGGCTGCTGTTCGAAAGCTGGAACCTGCACTGCACGCTATATCCTTATAGGGTTTAGGGTTTAGGTTTAGGGTTTAAGGTTTATGGTTTACCCTTATCCCTGGACCTGAACCTTAAATCCTAAACACTCAATCCTATAACCCTAAAACCCTGAATCCTAAACCCTCTAGATCTGAAGCCCTCAACCCGAAATCCTGTTTGCAAAAGGCTCTCAGTGGTTGTAGGAGTCATACAGTAGAGACGTCTGAAGACTTAGAGTCCTGTGCGCTTGCAAAAAGGAAACTACAATGGGGAGTTTAGGATATATAGGGCTTCTATAACGCTTCTATAAGGCATATAGACCTTCTATCAGGCTCCTATAACGGTAACTACACACCTGAAAATGTCCTAGATTTAGGGTGTAGCAAAAAACAACGAAACCCTGCTCCAAGTATTGTAATGTAAGGGCCTTAACAATTGGAAAAGGGCTTTTGGGGTTCCTTATTCTAACCATAGCATAATAATACCCCCCAAACCTGAAACCCTAAACGTATTGTAACCGCCTTTGGGTTCTAGGGCTTTGGGGCTCAGGCTTTCGTGCTCAAATTCCGTGGTATCCAGATTAGGAGGGTGTCGGGTTTAGGGTTTTGGGCCTTAGGGTTAGTGTAGGGTTTAGGGGTTGAGGGGTTTAGGGGTTACGGTTTAGGGGATAGGGTTTAGGGCTTTAGGGTGGTTGTTCAGCGACCAAGGTCGGCAGTGCATCCATTGCTTGGGATTTCGCTCGGTGGCCAGCGGGTTCATGCACACGACATTGTGCAAATCAGCCTAAAGACCTAAACCCTCAACCTCTACACGCTTAAACCCTAAACCCTGAACCCCTGAACCCTGAACCCTAAACCCTGAGAGGGGTTCCTTGTCGAGATTGAGGGTTTAGCGGGCACCTAGCGCCCCAACTCGAGTTTAGGGTTTGAGGGTTCAGGGTTAGGAGGGTTTAGGGTTGAGGGTTTAGGGTTAACCTTGACATCAGTCCCCTAAACCCTAAACCCTAAACCTCTAAACCCTAAACCCTAAACCGTAACTATGTGTCTGAGTTCAGCAGCCTGGCAAACCAAGCTGGCCCCGGCCAAAGACTCCTACAAGGCCACGGCCTCCTGACTGCCCCTTCTTCGGGTGTTCCCCTAAAAGGGTCCCAAGGACCCAATAGTTAGGTACTTGGTTTTAGGATAGTAGTTATGTAGGTTAGGATTTGGAAGAGTATATGACTATTAGGTACTTGGACCTTTAGGGTTCCTGTGAGGAAGTTCAGAGACGGATTTTGTTTAGGGTTTAGAGACTTTAGGGTTTAGGTTTAGAGTTTAGGGTTTAGTTCGTGAAAGCGACTACAAGGAATATTTCTTGATCGTACAAGCTGACGTTCAAAACCCAGCAACCATAAATTCTACAGCCGTAAATTTTAGGGTTTGGGGTTTAGGGTTTAGGCTCCTTGCTCGCATGAAGTGTGTATGTGTCTGAACGCGTGCATGACTTGCGGATTGATGGTGGTCAAAAGTAGCACAGGATGATGCCCGACAAGACTATGTGGACAAGAGAAAGATGAACGACAAGAAGGACAAGTCGAGAAATGTGCGTGTGATGCTGTCGGCTGATTGCAGCATCTGTAGCCACTACATAGAATCATGTAAGCCTGGTGAAGCTTTTGAACGCATGATGAGGTAACCGTGTGCAGGTTGTGCTGGGGAACCACCCACCTGGCCGGACCTTGACCCCTCACACACGCTCGTTAACAAAGGCTTCTGCTGGGAGCGCAGTGCTGGTGGATCGCAAGGCCGGCCGTCACAGCTCACACTGCAAGCGGCTAGCCGCAGCCGCGCAACTTTCTTCAAGACCTTCGTGGGGCCCAGGTAAACCTTTCGGCCTGAAGCCTTAAGCCGCAACACCCTCAACCCCACTCCTCCTCAAACAAAAACACGCAAACACACACCGACTCGAACCTATACTACACACCCCGTGCCATATCCTATCAACAACTCATAAAATCCGAAAGCAAACTCGACAAGCAAACCTAATGTTGCCTCCTGATTAGTAAACC
>CAJNDV010035718.1:0-10709 GCA_905221635.1 Symbiodinium sp. CCMP2456
GTTTAGGGTTTAGTAGCTTAGGGTTTAGGATTTTAGGGTTTAGAAGTTTAGGTTTAGAAGTTTAGGGTTCAGGAGTTTAGGGTTTGGGAGTTTAGGGCTTAGGAGCTTGGGGATTATAAGGCTTGGCGGAGGGCTAGGGCCAGGGGGTCGAGGCCTGGAAACCCTCTTTTGAAACCGGAATTGATGACGGTAGGACAGGCCTAAACCCCATAGACTTCAGCTGAAAAAGGATCCATTGCTATAGTTATTACTATATGTCAGCCGGCGGCACCATCCGCCATCCCACTCAGCAGCGTGGAAAAACATAGGCGCTCTACCGGAAAGAAGCAGCAATTGTCCCAACTCCTTTGTTGTATCTAGCACCAACAACGGCTGAACAGCTATGCCCACGGACCTCGCGACAGATAGCAGGCGACACTCTCTGAAAGAGTAGCAGCACCATGAGTTTACACCCTCGCCTAGATTCAGAAAAGCTGCGCAGTATCTGACATTTGTTATGGTCCTGCCTCCTCAAAACTACAACATGGGGAATCCGAGCAGCAATCATCCCTATACCCTGCTCCATACTTGTGGTGTTCACTATGCAGGCTTTCGAAATGAAGCCATGAGCGGTTGGCAATATGAGCGAAGTATATATGATTCATTTATCCTTCTCCCTTGCGACCCTAAAGACTGATTACTTGGAGAAACCATGGAACAACATGTAATGCTAAACCCTGCAAAGCCTCGACTCCCAACCTCAGATCCCACAACCCAGCTCCACTCCGAACGTCGCCGTAGACCGCAAACCCAAAGACAAGACGAACTCCAAACCGTCCAAACCCGTACTTGAGAACCTGTCCCTTACAAAACCTACGTGAACCACACCCTGAAACTGACGCGGTTGTTTAGGGTTTGAGGTTTAGCGTTTAGGGTTTAGGGCTCGAAACCCTTGTAAAACCCTGAACCCTAGACCTCAACCCTGAACCATCGGTGGCTTTCCTTCCTGCAGAGCAACCTGGTGATCTTCCACCTTTGACAGGAATCCTCCCCTAGGTGGCATCCTTGATGGCCCCTGCCGAATTGAGCGTCTTATACCGGGGGTTTACATCTTTTGGCAAAACAAGGCTTTAGAAAACTTCTGTTAGAGGCCTTGGTTTGGGACCCAGATCTCACTTGGGGAGTTCCGTTAGACGCTCAGGGTTTAGGCTAGAGGGGTAGTCAGATACTCTCCAGCAATACTAACGGACCTACAACAACTTCTTTCCTAATCCCAAGCACCCGTGCAGAAGCTTTGGGTACTTTAATCAAGTGTGACGTTCTAAGCCGTGCCGCAGGCCCTGCAGGCTGGTAAGAAAGGGACTATAAAGGGGATAGATACATGTAGCCCTACACCCTAAACCCTAAACCCCTTATTTAGGGTTCAACAATTCCGTCCCCAAGGACCTGTACGACAAGAACACTTCTCAAAGCCTGACGTCTGAACCACCTTGCTGGGCATACCTCCTGCATGCGTATTCTTAGAGTTGAGAAGGAAAGAGATGTAGAGGGCCCAGCAGAGGGCCTTCTTTTCTTTTTGCACTTGTCTAAACCCAAAGCCTAAACCCTAAACCCTAAACCCTACGGGTGGGGCGGTCTGAGGTTTACGAACTAGAGGGCTCGAGAATCTCAGCCTTTGAAAGTCTCAAGGCTCAAGGCCATCACGGAGGCAACCGGTGGGCAAAAGATTCTGGACTCTCAGACGCTCGTCGTGTGTGTGAAGGCGATTCCGGGTTTGGGACATGAATGTCCGGTACGTTTCAGTTGCATTTTGCAGCAGGGGCAAGAACGTCTGAAAGCTTCAACCGGCCTCGCTTGCAAAGCCTGGGCAAGCTTCAGCTTAAAGCCCTAAAACACTAGTATGCGAGATGCTCCGCCGGTACCACCCCTAAACCAAGCACCTTGAACACTAAAGTGTGAAGCATCATGTAGCCGCATCTTTGCAGGCAACGGCGCATTGCTCTTCGGCGTCACTGAGCGCAAGACACAACTATCCACTAGCTACGGTTTAGGCTCCTTCAAACTGTGACCAGGCTCTAGAGCAAAAGGTTTCGAGATAGATAGAAAGAACATGGACCAGAAGTCATTGCCCCATTCCAACTCTGTACCACGACCCTCCCTGTGCCATCCAACAGGTGCACATGGCCCTCAATCATGGGTAATTCATTAGGGTCGAATTAAGGACCCTAAACCCTAGAACCTAAACCCAATTCATTACGGTCGAAGTAAGGATGGATGCAGGGTCTAGGAAGGGTTTATGGTGCAGGGCTGGGTGAGAGCTGTTTGGCGTTGCTTCTGCACTTTGCGACTATGAGGTTAGTTACATTACAGTCGCAAATCCCGCATCTTGCGGGCTTCAGGGGCTTCAGGGTTTAGGGTATCGGGTCAACCATGTTTCAAGCCACAGAATTTTAAACCCTAAACCCGAAACCCAAAACCCCAAATCCAAAACCCCAAACCTAAAGAATCGGAGACTCCCACGCAGCAAAACCGCTGGCAGCTAAGCAAGGCCCTACAAGCCTCATCCAAACCCTAACCGCTGAACTCGTAATGTAGGGACCTTGATAATTAGAATAGGGCTTTGGGGGCCCATTATACTATAATTAATTGAAGGAACCCCCACAATAATATAGGCAATTATGTAGACCCCTACATTAATCTGGGGCTGTCCTGTCTGCGTACACCCTGACTCCTGGACCCTGAACTCTATTACTTGCTTAAAAGCTGTCTTTTCGCTCACCATAAGGATCCCTCGAACCCAAAACCGCAAACATCCTAAACCGAAAAGCCCCCCAAAACCCACTAGGGTTACTGCCCTAAATCCTAAACCCTAAGCCCTAAACCCTAAACCCTTAAGCCCTAAACCAAACCCAGCACGCCGCATGCATACAGCTCCCGTGCCCGACCAGCTGCTCCGACAGTTTTGACGGCTAGGAACCGGCTCACTTCCAGGTCGCTCTGTGTGTCAGAGCCCAAGTAAAGTATTTAGGGTTTAGGGTTTACACTCTCGACAAGCCAGGCGAGGATTCACGGCTGCAGAAGTCGGCGTGACACAATGAGTATGTAAGGGTTTAGGGTTTAAGGTTTAGGGTTTAGGGTTTATATGACACAAAACAATACAAGATCATAAAACGTAGTATAGTGTACATTATCTCTTATAGCTGTTCTGCTATATTCAACAAAGGTAAACTACATTGTATTGTAGTAGAGTATTTTGTGTTTATGATATATTCTTGTTTAATATAAAAAGTATAGTAAAATAGAGTATAATACGGCTGATGGACAAAATCCTGCATGACCTTATATACCTAAACTATGGGATTTATGGTACGGTCATGCACAATTTTGTCCATCAACAGTATGACGTAACAACATAGTACAGTACAACAACGAACATAGTATAATAAAACATGCTTTAACCTAAAATATCATACTATAATGCCCTATACTGTACAATACTATACTAGACTATGCTACATGACATTATAATCCAATATGTTGTCATACAAGCGGTTCTATGTACAACATACGTACTACATGTTACATGCTACCTCTTAAAATCTCACATAAAAGCGCGAGACAAAACAGTACACTACTATATTAGAAACAGTAATACAACATGACACAGCACAATACAATGTACAGGTTCATATCAGGAAAGGGAAACATCCAGCGGTCTTCTTATGGCAACATCGAATTGAAACTGTGTTATACAATTGGAAGTTTATCTTATATATCGTATTGTGTTATAAGATAAATGGTACAGTAGAGTATGGTATGGCATAGTAAAGCAGGGTATAGTGTGGTATCGTATAGTATACTACAGTATACTCTAGTACAACAAGTTGCTTTTGCCTCCTGCTCTGCGCGAGAAGCTATTTTATTTTCGTTTGTCTTATACTATGCTATATTAAACTGCGCCATGTTATATTATGTGCTGCTACGCCATATAAAACTCAAGTATAGTATAGTACACTCTACTACATTAGAACAAATTTGCATTAAGTTAGGTCATGTTAATTCAGGATATATTACAATATATGTTTCTTATATCATGTTAAGCTGTATTATAGTATGTTCTGCGTTGTGCCTTGCTTTGTTATGTAAAAACATTCGGGCCTGAATAATCATGACTGTTGGGGCTGCATTGTGATATAAGCAGAAGAAATATTAATATTCAGGAAACGCAAAAAACTTTTATGGGAACCCGCTTACGGTGTACTCTTCAAATTTAATGTTTAAGGCTGTGGGTTTAAGGTCTTGGGCTTGTTGTTTAGGGTTTGGCATTTCTGGGGTGGAAGCCCCCCTAAACATTACAACTCCTGCTTTCCTGAAGAAACATGTGCTATACAAAAAACTTAACACCCTCGACCCTAAACCCTAAGCCCTAAACCCTAAGCTCTTTCCTCGACTACTCTGAGGTTCAAAGGGGGCTATAAGTAGGGTATCTATAGTTATAACCCATACTAGGGAACCTATAACTCCGTTTATAACTACCCATTACCCATGAACCTCCAAGTAGTTGTACAGGCTTCATACTCGCAATAGGTTCTTTGGAATATATGTACATCTACATGTATGTGCGTGTATGTGTGTTTGTACATATATATATATATATGCACATATAAATATATATATATATATATACATACCCACATATATATACATATATATATATATATAGAGAGAGAGAGTGTGTGTGTGTGTGTGTGTGTGTGTCTGTGTCCGCGGTCGAAATGTGTGTATAGATGCATCAACATATATAGATGTACATATATACATATATATGTATATATAATATGTATATATATGTATATGCATAGATACATATATACATACTTATGCATATATTATAATCTATATATAATTTAAGTATACATACATCTATACACATGTACTTATTTGTAGTGTCTGACAAAATCTCTACATATATATATATATATGTATACATATATGCGTGTGGGTGTGTAATGCTTTGATGAAACAAACAACGACGAGGAAAGAGTGATAAGGGCAAGTTCTATGTTTAGCCTCGGCTCAGTGCTCTGAGGGTCTGGACTGTTGAGGGCTACGGGTGGTTTAGGCTTTTGAGGTTTGGGGCTCAGGGTTTTAGAGCTTTTGGTGCGGGGCGTTTAGGGTTTAGGGTTTGAGGTACAACATTTGGGTTGTGGAAAGTTCTTTTTCCCTCCCGCCTGGCTAGGACGAACCTACGATGCAGGGTCTATCATGGCACTCACTTGTGGAAAGAGAGGACTGGCCATCTCCTAGGACACACACACGGACCCGGTTGTGCGCAGTCTGGCGCGTGCCGCTGTTGAGTTGCCAAGTCGGAGCAGAGAAGCTAATTCGACCACACCTTGCAAGACATCAGCGGTAGACTTCTCACGAGGGTGCCCCAGATTCTCAGACGCACAGTCTGGACTTCAATGCATGATCTCTTAATTGCAAGCTTTAGCCGATGCACAATCCTGCACCCTTACGCACGGGGCACACCTTGTAAAATCTGGATCATGAGAGACTGTGAGAGCGCATCTACGCGACTCCACAGGACGGCAAGCTGTGCCTGGGCCGTCTACGTTACAACGGTCTGTTGGCAGTTCAAGGGTTTGGCAACGCTTTGGGAACTTCAAGTTCCAGGGATACCAAAAGCACTGTAAAAATTGACTGCCCCAAGCCCTAAACCAGGATCATGACCATTGCAGCACGAGGCCAGCACCTCTGACACGGGTTATCCACGCATGCATTTCTGCATGAAGGAGCGAGCGCGATGCTATGAAAACTGTGCAACCGCGCGCAACGAGCCAACTAGGGAGCAAGATGCAGCACATATATACTACATACATGCGTACACATACATACATACATACATACATACATACATACATACATACATACATACGTAAGTACGTACATCCTTGCAGAACATTGTAGAACTATGGTATGGACCGTAAGAAACCTGCTTGCCCACCAGTTTTGAATCGTCGCTCCACAGCCCACTTGCAAGACGCCGGCTCGAGGGGAGAAGGAGGGATCAGGGATCTGAAGCAACTCTCGGTTTAGGGTTTAGGGTTTAGGGTGTAGGGTTTAGGGCTTAGGGTTTAGGGTGTAGGGTTTAGGGTTTAGGGCGTGTGGCATTTTTGAAGTTGATATAGGGGTCTTACTGATTAGAGGGATTCCTTCAACAGGGTTCCATAAGGGTTGCTGTAGCATTTTAGTTGAGGGGCATTAGTGATCAGAATAGGGTTTCATGCTGCAGCATTACAAGCACACGTAGGGATCCGGATTCAGATTTCTTCAAGATCCCTGAGGGTGTTCAGTATTTCAAAGCTCGGGTCGAGCCCTACCCCCCCTTATCCACCCGTCTAGAGCCGACTTGGCTGTAGGATTCGGCGCTTGTCTGTCGCCGCCTGGGTGCGCAATTCAGCCACAGAGCTTCGATCGTTTGGCTTCTTCGGTTCAGGTTTCGGATTCTGGGAGAAGTTCGGCAACTCGCTGCTCTCAGGCAAGCTGACACACTAGGATTAAGGTTGACCTGAAACTCTAGCTACTTGGAATTACTTGGAGGTTCATGGGTGGTTATACATGGGGCTAGGCCCCCGAATATACTCCATAGATATATAGCTACCCTACTTGTAATAACCCCACTTATACTTATAACTACCCATGAACAACCCTAAACCCTAAACCCTAACCCTAAACCCTAAACCTCCAACTACGTCCTGAGTCCTGAACTCCAAACCGCAAGGATCACACCCGGATCTTCCGAGTCCCTGAGCGAATCCTTTTCTCAGCACTAGGGTTTAGGGTTTAGGGTTTAGGGTTTAAGGTTTAGGGTTATATACCCAGAGAGCCCAATACCCCTTAATTAAGGAATATGGCTTAAATTATAAGGGGCTTCATAATATGGTTTAGGCTATATTCCTTAATTAAGGGGTATTGGGCTCTCTGGGTAGAGGCCGAAATCATTACCAATACGTTTTTTCGGGCTTCCTTATCTTTATAACTATAGCAGAATATATACCCCAATCAAAGTCCTACTAATTATTATGGCTCCCAGAGTAGGGCCTCAACAGCAAACCCTCGGCAGTGCGATTTAAAACTATGTAGCATGCTTGTCATCCAACACGCCGTCGCCGACACGAAATGAGGGTGAGCTATCTAGCACTAAATGCAACACCCAAACCGGCAACCTCTATCAAGCACCACTTGGCCTCCCTGAAAAACCCAAACAACCCCTGAAAAAACAAAGCCTCAACAACAAACCCTAATTAAGCCCTGGAGCATTGCCTCAGCCTGAAACCCGCAAAAGCCTTTTGTGGAAAAGGGGATGCACTGCGGGCCTGGATGTGGGATGTGGTTTAGGGTTCCCCTCCTCCAGACAAAAAACAAACTCTAAGTCTCTAGACAAGGGCCGGTGCGAGGTTCGCATTGTGATTACGAGTGTTGTACTGCCTGGGTTCCACAAACGACTCAACCTGGAATTTAGGGTTTACGGTTTTCCTTAAGAACCAAAACCTACCTTTTTTTGTAGGGTCCCTATAAATCCCATATTAGGGTTTATACCAAGAACGTACAAAAAAGTGGATTTGGGGTATAGGGTCCGGCAATGGTGCAAAGCCCCCCTGAGCCCCCAAAAATCTTTCAGGATCCCGATGTAGGGGCCGTAATTTTCAGAATCCAAAGAACCTACCTTCTTAGGGTTCCTTATTATGATTTCTTTATATAAGTCCTTAAAAACGTAGGTTATTTGGGGTTAAGGTAATTATGATAAGGATCCCAAAAAATAAATAGTGGAGGTAATTATAAAGGCCCCTATATTACCTTGGTACGTCAAATGGAAATCCTGATCCTACTCCTGACATTGAATGCTACATCAAAGACCTCGAAGCCCGAATACACCTCGTATTGAAACCCTTCTCATATAGAGCCTGTGGGAAAACGTATGTCACCCTAAACCCCTAACTCCTACAATCCTATTTGATGGCCTCTTCCCCCGGCGGCGCTCACAGAGCGATCCGTCCTGCACTTCTTTCGAACCTACTGATGTTCAGGGTGTGGAATTTCCCCCTAAAGGCAAGCAAGAGCAACATGCTACTGCTGTGGGGCCAAGTAACCTAGTACGGCATGAATCAATGAAGGAACTGCGAGCTCGACAGCGCCAAGGATCGTAAAAAGTCCACGCCAACTTCACGGGTTTCTATTTTCTATGGCTTTAGAGGCCTGGAAAAGGGCAACCGCTACTTCGGAATGCCATCCGCCCTGGAAGAAAGTTAAAGGGACCTGAATGCTAATCCCTACAACCTCGAGCTCGGGGTACGTACTTGGCTTCAATTGAAAACACTCATCGAAGCCACCATGCGCAAGTCGGTAGTTCTCTCAATTAGGGTCCCTTTTCAGGTCCCCAATATAGGACGGCACCCTTATAGACAGGATCCAAAAGGGACCCCAATTGAGAAAACTACCCAAGTGAAGACATCGCACCAGCAACACAAACCCTGTGCATCAAGACCTGGCATCCCTCTTATAGGGGGTTGCTATTTAGGGTTCAGGCTGTTTAGGGCCTACGGCACGGGATTGGGGAGTTTGGGGGTTTAGGGTTTAGGTTTGAGTGTTCAGACCCTAAACCCTTTTGCAGCAGGCTTCTCTCGCCCGGAACTGCCGTCGCCGTGAAGCAAGACCCTAAACCCTAAACCCTAAACACTTCAAGGTTTGCAGGTTTCGGGTGCCGTCGAGCTCTGAGACTCTGAGTTCAGGGGCGTCAGTTTAGGGTTTAAAGTTTCGGGGCTTCAGGATTCCTGAACTTAGGGATTTTTGCCGGGTTCTGGGTTTAGGGGTTTAGGGTTTCGGGACCCTAAACCCCAAACCCTTCAGATGGTTTCAGGAAACTTGGGGTGTAACTCCATGAGCCCCAACCCAAACGACCCGGCTCCTGTGGCCAGGGCCTCGCGCGCCTTCGTGCAGTCCCCCTCCCCGGTCTTGTGGGTGTTTCAAACCCCTTTTTGAAACCCCTAAACCCTAAACCCTAACCCCTTTTGCCTTTTGCATCCAGGACTCAAGCCCTAACCCCTAAACCCCTAAACCCCTAAACCCTAAACCCTAAACCCTAACCCCTAAACCCTGCCTCGCAAGAGGAGTCTTGGGCTTCATGGTGTCCGGGGGCTCTCAAACCAGGCTCTGGGCTCACTTCGGCCATTTTTAGGGTTTCGGGTGATCCAGGGATCTGAGGGCCTGAATGATTCGACTCGGCTTAGGGCGTTTAGGGTTTAGGGTACATATTGCAGTTTACCTTTCCTTGCGACCAGAAGGGGAGCATAGTACAAGTTGCTGCGATCCAAATCTTACACATGGTCTTCGCCACTTAGAACACCCAGAAGGTCTGCAACTGAAGGAGGCAGCACGACGGGACCTGAAAACGCAAACCCTGACCCATATGATTTACGGCTTCAGGGTTTAGATTTAGTGAAAAACATGTAGAGGCCATAATGATTACAATAGGGTTTTGGTGTATAATATACTATAATTACAACAAAGATTCCCCAAAATAATATAGGTAATTCTTAAGGCCCCTACATTACCCTAAACCCGAAACCCTCTGCTGCGAGCCTGCTTCGGGCGTCGCTTGCGCTTGGCGTCATCGGTTGGGCAGACGTGGCAGTGGAAGCAGTCCTTCGCGGTAAGTGCTTTCTACGGCTTAGCACCCGAAACCCTAAACCCTAAAGTTGAAAGAGCAGGCATCAGGTTCCAGCGCTTGAAATGTTGAGTTCATGTACCTGAACCAGCAGGGACCCACCTTAATTTCGTAAGGTCTGAAACTGAATATAAGCCCTCATAACTTTTTCAGGCAAGGTTCCATGTCTAGGGTTCACAAATGATACACGAAGGGCTTAGCCATTGGAAAAGAGCCGCTGGTGTATTTTAGACCACCATAGCAAGCAAGAAAACAATATTCATTGGGCGTTTATGTAACTTGGGTTCGGCCCAAGCAGTCTGAAGCTGCGGGAGGTCATGGAGCAAAGCGGCGGCTCTGTCCTGGGCCTTCTGAAGAACTCTCAACCCTAGCCTCTAAACCTTTACTATAGGGGCCTTCATAGCTAGAATAGGGTCTTGGGGTATATCATACGATTATTATTATAAGGAGCCACCAAAATACTATAGGTAATTATGTAGGCTTCTATATTAGAACCACCAGAAACTTCGTGGACTCCCCAATCCGGAAATTCTCACGAAACTCTCGTAGAAACATGGTTCTAACCCTCAAATCAACTTTTGTCAGAACCAGTCTCGGCATCCTTTTAGAAACCCTCTAGGGGACCCGTACAGGAACCTTCGGAAAAAACCTGAACCAAAGTCGTGAAAGTAAGCGTCTCGCCTCGCCACGGGAGCATCTGCCTTTCCAAAAGCTGGCGCAAGGCCTTCGCCGCTCTTCTCAACCCACGAACCCGTCAAGCCCTCCAAGCCGTCAAACGAAATGCGAAGCTTTTTTTCAAAGCAAGATGCCAAGGTTCTCTGTTTCTGCCTAAAGCCCTAGAAGGCCTCAAATAATTGTGTATATATACACACACACACACATAAGCACGTGCTTTGTTTATTCAATTTGCGTTATGATGTATTCGCTCATTTTATAGTGTACATGCTGATATTTATATTCTTGTATATGTATACACACACATGTATGTATATATATATATGCA
>CAJNDV010035719.1:9490-22164 GCA_905221635.1 Symbiodinium sp. CCMP2456
TACTACTACTACTACTACGACGATGTCATGTCGGTATGCTACATTCAAGCATTCATTGTCACTTTCTCTGTTTCAGCCAATGGTGTTAAGGTTAAGGGTTGTGCAAACTTGTTGGCATTCACTGCGGGGGGGGCCCTCTGTTCATCGCCTCCCTGCATGCTCCATCACTGCAACATCTATGAAAAGAAGCCTCACGACAGGCAAAGAACAGGAACGAGTGAAGTTGATCCTCCGCGAAAGACAACTGGTTGTTGACGGTGCTCTGGCCAGCGATCGAACGGCCCAATGGCGGATTCATTTTCAAGCCGATGGCATCTTCCATCAAACTCGCTGGTAGTATTTGGTCTCCAAGTTCTCGTACACACGTCTCTTGGAGATTCTTCATGGCCGACAAGAACGCGATCAGTTCAGCTCGCTGTACATCGGCATCGTCTTTGGCTTGTAAGGTCATGGCAGCTTCACATACAACCCCAACGGCCATGTTCATCAACCCCAGACCCAGCACGACAGCCACCAGCAAAAGCATACAGAAATGGAGGAGGTTGTCGGTGGATGTATACAAAACCTCATCCCAACGGTCAAAAGTTGTCACCTGCCATCCTGTGAGGAACGAGTCGGTCAAAGTCCCATAGTAAGACTTCGACGTGGATCCCTGAGCTGCATCTCTTCCGATCATCGACACTGCATAGATGGAGAAGGCGTACAACAGAAGGAGAATCAACATGAGGGCCCAGAACACCTGTCTCCAGGTCTCAATCAATGCGAAGACGAGCTTCTGAAGTTGTGGGAAAAGTCTGAATATGCGCAGTAACTTTGCCAGGCGAAACAAACGAAAGGCCCGCAGAACTGAGAGAGCCGAAGTGTCAAGCTCAAGCACTCCAGCATTGCGGAGCTGCACGATCACCAAGGAATCCAGAAGCGACAGAACGATGATCGTGAAATCGAAAGAGACGGAAAACTCCTTCAGGCTTCGGCAGGTAGCAGACAGCACGCTGAGAACCCCACCCGGTGGACAAGGTGGCAAGATCCAGCACCTGACTCTTGACCTCAATTTTGCGAATCTCGCCACTTTCCTGCTGGCTTGCTGGAAGAAGTTCAAGTCGCTATCTCCCTCTTCCGTCTGATGAACATAATTCAGGTTGGCTGCCAAAATGCCACGAAGAATGAACTCCAAGGTAAACACAAACGTAAAGGCTAGATCAATCCAGTACATAAGCAAATTTCCGTCGTCCTGCATTGTTTGAACTCCGACAAATGCACCATTCACCGCGATAACGCTGCCAAACAAAATGTCTATCGGCATGAGAAGCTTCTGCTCCTCCGTATCGAGATTGAACTGATTGGCCGTCTCTTCCATCTTCCTAACGTTTAAGGAAGAATGGGTCGACTCCATCTTTGATGCAGGCGGGGTCCATTTGACATCATGTGTCAGCCTGAGCAAAGTGTAGGATTCTTCTGCGCGAGCATAGAGGATACTTAGCACATCATATGCAAAAGCACACATGCTCCGGCCATGGCGATCGACCTTCTCCATAGAGGCTTCCAGTTGTCTCAAACTGATACAAAAGAACAGCAGGTCCACTGGTCTCAAGGCTGTCGCAGCCTTGTGTTTCTTAACACTATTGGCCACACTCTGTGCAAAGTATGACTGCAGTTCGATGATGCCAATGGCCTCAATAATGCCATCGATTTCTATGTCATTGTTCTCCTCAAGTGCAGATACCAGCATGTCGAAGTCCTTGTCGGTAAGATTCAGGATTTGAATGATTTCCTTGATGCCGCTGTCTTGCAAAGCTTCGAAGAAGTCTTCCTTCGCTATGTATCGGGGGTTCTTGAGCAAGTGCGTCCCGTGTTTGAGCAGCTGCTGACGGAACAGCTCAAGAGCTCCCTGCTGCTTCAGAAGACGCTCTGCTCCTACCATGCGAACTTGACGAGATTCCAGCTTGAAGGCAGTGTTGCACAAAATGCCGACCACCAGGTTCATGATGCCAAGCCCCGTCAAGCACACACATATCAACAGAACTATGGCAACTGCTCCACCATGCAGGCCACCAAGCTGAAAGGCGGCAACGCGTACTAATTCCACCCACTTATCGAAAGTGGATAGCTGCACCAGTGTCCACATGGCTGTTGGAAGCGATGCAAACGGAAGCGAAGCATTCCTCACAGCATCCACGTCCCACTGTGCCATCCGCACAAGAAGCACCGAAAACATGTAGATGCTCAGTGCCAACAATAGAACTGCCCAGAACAGCGTCTGCAAAGAGCTCAAGATGCCCTCCACCAGCATGGCAAGCTGACGAAAGGTGCGCAGCAAGCGAACCATCTTGACAAGCTTCAGTAGCCGGTACAGGCGTGCAAGGGCAAACACTCCGCCGCTGCCCAAATCACCGAGTATCCACGTGTCGACGACGCTCAGGGAAATCACCATGACATCAAGCTGCAGCCAATGGTCAGAGACTATCATGGCACCAAATTGACGCAGGCCACTGAATACAGCCCTCAAAATAAGCTCTATGATGAACGCCACGAGGAAAACATTGTCTAGAACCTGCCACACCACATCATCAGCGCACCGGCAATCCGTCTGAATGCCCATGGAAACTGCATTAGCGAACACAATCATGCCGAAGAAAGCATCGAACCTTGCCCACCTCTTGGACTTCTTTAGTTCATCCGTCACTTCTACCATCAATTGAATTTCATCCGGTGGCAGCTCGAAGATCGTGGTTGCCTGCACCCTGGGTCGCAAAGTGAAGTGGCGCCAACGATAGACTGCATTTCCTACCATCGCCTCCGCCGCGATGTCGCCTGGACCATCGAAATATGCGAACATCTTGGCGGGGACTGGCACCTGCAAGCCATCTGCAGAGGCAGTAGTCTGCTCCACACCATCGACTGAAACAGATATCACATGTTGCACCAGCCGAAAAGTGACGCGAACAAGCCGATTGCGAGGAATGGGGGATGTTGCCAACTTTGCACGGAAAGAACCTTGCCGCAAGAAGAAATACAATTTTGTAGACCCAGGAGCTATGCAAATACGAGGCAGTTGGCTTCTGGTAGATCCCCCTACAGAGAAATGCGCCACGCCCCTGCGCTCTTTGGCTGTTTGGTACAAAACCAAGTCGAATGATACTTCGAAGTTGTTGGATGCGTCCAACTTCTTGGCGACCAGTCCCCGGCTAAGATGCTGCAGCGTTGTCCGGATAAACGTGAATGACGTGGCTCCCGGCGTTGCAGAAAAGGGGTCTTGAGCTGATTCTGCTTCCATCTGCTCTTTGCTAGGTCCTTCTTCCAATAGTGCGGCAACGCGAGCCTCATCTGCTGACTCCGGCATGTTCTCCTCTTCCTCCTCTGCCAGCAACGTCCTGTCTACATCTGCGTCCTCTGCCATGCCTTCGTCCTTGAAGTCCATGTAGTCAGCCAGGCGTGCATGAGCTGGGCTCTTTGTCCCACCAGC
The DNA here is from genome assembly GCA_905221635.1 of Symbiodinium sp. CCMP2456. Taxonomy (NCBI): domain Eukaryota; class Dinophyceae; order Suessiales; family Symbiodiniaceae; genus Symbiodinium; species Symbiodinium sp. CCMP2456. Next base: position 12,954 of record CAJNDV010035719.1, read on the forward strand.
TTCAAACTCGAATGCCACATTCGGACCAGTCTCAGAGGTGTTAGGCTTAGCCTCTCCAGGCTCACCCGGCTGCTCGTGCACCAAGCTTGCGAAGGGTCTGGAGTCCATGGGAGCCCATTAGCTGCAATGCACATTCCTTAGACCTGAGCAATCGTAGCTGCAGTGTCACAGCATAGTACACAGCAAGAGTCCGAGAAACCCAGGCCAGTGCGCAGCTTGCCACGAACTCTCCACTCGGCACTCTTTAGCGCCTTGGCTTCTCAACAGCTGCTACGAGTTCTCAACTTCGCTGTCAGTGTTCTTTTGAAGAAACCTGACTGCCAGTCACATGTCGTTGAGGGGCCCAGGGTTAAAAGATCCTATGTAGCTTCGTTAGCTACACCTTGCCACATCCCTTTGCCGTTCTCAATTACATGTGTCAGGGCCACCTCTTTCTAACACCTGGGTGACACTGTCCTACCGCCAGAGCCTTGCTGCAAAAAAAATGCAACCATCCCCGGCGCGTAGTCACCGCCCGTCGGAGCCTGGATAGAGCATGACTTCACAAGCGAGATCGTCCCCAAGAGCTGTGCAACCAGGCGTTGTTGCACCGTTGAAAAATTCCTTTCCGAGACCCGGACAGCCTTTTGCTTGGTGTTGGCAGCACCAAGCCTTTTTTTCAATTGACCATCCCGCCTGCCAGTTGGCGTAGCCTCCGCACATTGGGATCAGGACTCGGCCTCCTTACAACTTCTTACTTGTGGCATGTTGGCGCGTTCAGGAGGAGTAACATAGCTGCAGCTGTTCAAGCCAGCTAATCAAACCAAGGGTGGGCCCTGAGCCCGGAGAGCCATGAAATTCATCGAAGCACCACACAAAGGCCTGATACTGATGCCTTGTTTTGGTCTGGGACAGGCTGCGCAAACCAAAGCACCTGCGCCCTCGTCTGCGGCTTTTGCCGGGGGCAGAAGGCAACCCGCGAAACAGCCACGTAATCTTTCTCCAGTGGTAAGAAGGCTTCTCTTGCAAAGCACAAGGGATGTTCTCGGAAGCCTGCGCTGCAGTCGAACTTGGTGCTGACGGTGTAGTGTACATGACGAACGTCCTTGGCACGGCATGCGTGGATGGTGACACTTTGACAACCGTCCAGCCTCCGCTGCAATAGGCGTTGAGGCAGTGAAGTATCCATGTTCCTTGCCGGTAGCAACATGTGTCGTCGTTTACCCTGAGTTGTGGCATGCGTATGCTGTCGCCCGTTATGAAAGGTTGCCCGGAAGTTTATCCTTTGTCTATTGCTGGAGTGGATGAGCGGATGAGGTGCTGGCAGCTGCTCCATCCCACAAACGTGGCCACGACGGCCTCCCATTCTTAGCCCAACACTGGGCTGCAACCTTGGTGTTGGTGCCAGCAACACCATGCGCGCCTTCCGTCGGAGCACGTGTATGCATCGCTTCTGTTCCAAAAGAATATAAAAGACTTGAATGGATGCATCAGGGTGCATCTAAATGTGCTGCCTGCTCGTAAGCCGAACTTAATGCCACAAACTTATTTGAGCCTTGACGATGACCAGGCTTGTTGCGAGGCCTGCCGCCAGCGTGATGCTACTGTTCCCCCCGTCGTTTGACATCCGGCACAATAGTGCAGAAACTTCGTAGCCGACGCTATAGAAACCAGCCCTCCTAGACTCTTGGGTTTTTTCGAACCAGGCCAAACGTTACAGATCGAGACGAAAAAATGTTCGCCAGCATGACCACGTCCCACATCGTACGCGCATCACCCATGTCACACTTGCGGCAAACACCAGCTAAAACGCTCCGAACGGAAGTAGCTTGCTGCAGGAGGGACCCCGCTGGGAAGGAAAGCGCAACCAGAATCCTTTTTGCTTTCACCTCTGGACACAATTCGGCCTTGAGCTCAAGTACAGATGTGAGTAACAGATCAGTGCTGGTTAAACATGTCATCTACCAAAGTCACGCGCACAAACAGACAGAAAGCAGACAAACAAACAGACAGACAGAGAGGAAACGTGCTGGCGCATACGTGCATACGCAGGCACACGTACCGTTCGCCTGCCTGCCTGCACCATGCTCATCTGCTGGCTAGAAGCCCCTTTTTGTCACGCGTGCAGTAAGGCAACATGAGTTAACTCTTGTTCTCATCCTTGTACGACGCATTGGGTTCAATGAACTATCTGAAGCTCAAACCTGGCTCAAACAACTCCGGGCTTATTGTCGAGACGATCATCCAATGCAAGGTTCTGAGCTTAGCGCCCGTGCTCGCACTAATTTTATCCGATTTTGCAAGTGCACCGGTTTCATCACCCAGTATCAGCCGTGGCATAGTTGTGCCTCTCCATTGGGCAACGAGGTATGCTCAGGGGTCGCCCCCCAGACTGTTTACGCTTCGATCATTGGCAAGCAGGCTTGCGTGCACAGCTACACATACCGACACCCAGCCTCATACTCAAGTCGCAAGCCCCCAGAATGCGACGAAAGCAGGGGCATGCAGGGGCAATCAATAGCTGAACCCGCGGACGCACCGGCCCAAGGCGGCCTCGCAGTCGTAGAGGCAGCCTCGAGAGGCGTGGGCACAGCACCAGGCCTGGCAGCGCGGCGGTGCGATCCGGTGCAGCAGTTCGTGCAAGCAGAGACATGTTTTTCCGAGCCCTGCGAGATTCACCTTCTTGCTTCCAGGCCAGCCAGCTCTCCAGTTCGCATACCTTAGCAAAAGCTGATGACGGCTCTCAAGCCACATGCATCTGATGACATCTCAGTGCACCGAGGGTGCCCTGCATCACAGTCGTACATCTGTTGGTTCGAAGGACATCCCAAACTGTAGGCTTCGCAGCACCAAGCCTAGCAGATCATGTTCAGTCTTCTGGCTGTCGCTCACGTGCTTCAATGCTGCTTGTGGCCATGTCTGCTGTCTTTCGGCTTGCAGGTATGAGGCGGCCTTTCCGGCAATGCTGCCCATGACGTGATCACATGCTCCTATCGTCGCCTTCTTCTCAGCCGACCAGCGTTGGTGCCAGTGGTACAGGTCAGTGGAGCAATCGAAGCTGCTTTGATCAATTTCAGTCCTTGCCCACTCAATATTCGGAGTCAGGACTGTGTGACAGCAAACAAAAACGCTTGCAATGCTGAGCCAAGAGTCTGCGTGCAACCTCGTCCATGATGCACACAACACCATTCCTGCCCGCAGACTCCAGTAATCACAACAAGTCGCAGCTTGACGATACGTGAACTGATACTGATGATACCCATTAGGCCGCCATAGTGCACGCTTCGCAACAGTTCGGGAGCGCTCGAATATCATTTCAGAATATTTCCAAGAGGCGTCTTCTGCTTCATTTACGCTGCAGACATGCAGCGCACGATCCGCACTTGTGGGAAGTTCTTTCCGCACGGTCGGCTGGGCATATTCAAGGTGCAACAGCCAGTGCACGTCAAGCGGGGATTTATGCTCGAAATGTCGTGCCGAAGGCATCTTACTTATCTGCAAACGATTCGTCGATATTCGGCCGGTTCAGGAGGTGGTTGATCGACAAGACCGCGCACTTTGATAGCGCGCAGGGGGCTAACTCAGCTTGGACAGCTCCAGTGACGCTGCAATGGTCTTCGTCAGTGAGTATTTCAGTGCGATCTGATCTTCCAAAGCGTGTGTGAATAACAACAGAAATATGTAACTGCGCGAAGCAAACCGTCAGCAAAAGCTTACTGCTGTGGCAGATGGCACTGCAGGTTCATGCAAGCAAGATCGTGCAACAAGCTCTTCTGCCGGAAGGGATTCCTGGTCCTCTTCATACCTCAACGGATTAGTGCAGGCCATTCCAATGCAGCGACTGCCGTGGCAGTTAGCGATTAAACATGCAGCTGAACCTCACCAGTTTTCTGTTTGTCTCGCGGTCCCACCAGCGGTGCCGAACCAAGAAAAAAACAGCTTCGAGCAATGATTACACTTTTGAACGGAAAATGACACCTGTGAGCATCTCTCTCACAGTCTGTGCTTCATCGCTATTCTCTTTTCTTTCTTTCTGCCGGGCTTAGGGGTCGTCTAGCGACTCTCAGGCCATGGGCCCGGCCCGCCCGACCACCCAACGTAATATGGAGTGGCCGGCATTGGGGTCGTAATGACCGCTGCAGAAGAGGACACAATTTGTCTTGGGTGTATCCACTGCGACGCGAGCCCACCCACCTGCATCCCGGCCTCTCGCCGCGCCCCTGTGGCCCACCATTGGGGGCTCGCAGTTTCCCCGAACATTGATTGGTATAGCCCCCATGCATTTGAGGGCGCCTGTAACGAAAAGCAGTCGTGAAACTGTTTAGTGGCTACCTTCCCCCATTTGGAGGTATCGCTATTCTCTCTTTCTCTCTCTACCAAGACAGATGGAACGAGCGCCCGAACCCCCGCGCGCGCACGCGCACCTGTGGGTCCCTGCAGGGTGTTGAGTTTCCACAGGGGGCTTAGCCTCGGCTCTCTCTCTCTCTCTCTTCACTTCACTTCACTTCGGGGTTCAGGAGGCTTGTTAGGCCCCCCGCGCCGAGAGGCGCGCCCCTGNNAGGCGCGCCCCTGTTTAGAGGCTTTAAGGGGCTACAACTGTCAGAGCTCGGAAAAAGATATGGTTTTTCTCTCTCTCTCTCTCTCTCTTTACAACCTTGTGCTAGCAGTCGACTACTATTGCACCGTGCAAGTGCTTCTGCAAGAAGACTGCATGACAGCAGACACTGGATATGCTCAGCACTGATCTGCGCAACAGTGTTCACTGTGTATTCTTGTTACTGCGCAGTGCTACTTGGCCCGGAATGACGCTCCGAATGGTGCTCAACACGGCACAGGGAAACGCCTTATCAACAAAATCAGCTGCCACAAGGAGCCTGTAAAGGGAAAACCTTGTTGCAACTTGGAAATGCGTGGTCGTTCAAAGGAATGGATTCCCAGTTAACGCCTGAGATTGGCCAGTATATCCATGCTCGCATGCTGGGTCAACACTGCAGCCAGCTTGTTAGTGCCGGTTTTCATCAATCGAATCCTCATCATACTCATATCTTGCATGTCCAGTCGCGAGCAGTATGTATGCAGGTCCACTTCAATAACAAGAATGATTTAACAAGAAACTGGTAGCAATATAGACTGTTTCCACACCCAAGCAGAAGCACCGAGATCCAAAAACGATGCCCGGCCTGCATGTCAGATTTCAGCCAGTGATCCTTCTACCGCTACTAACCTCCTGCGTCGCTCGGCCATTCACTCGCAGAACAAATCAAGCCTGCTTCGCTGTAGACCATCCGACTGCCCAATTCGAGATGCCATCGTCGCAATCAAACTTGTGAACCTGCATCGGTTGAGAAATGCGTCGAAAGCTTAGGCGGATCTTCCTCGATGTGCCGGATCCAGCAACTGAGACTAACGAACGAGCCCTATGCATGCCAAGCGAGGCCTGGATGTAGTTTTTCAAGCAAGTGATGGGTGCTGCAATGCTGGCACATCCGGAAAAATAGTCGCCCGGGCCTCGGAAGCTCCCTGCATTGGACAGCCACGGTTTTCGTGGAGACCTGGGCTTTTCAAGAAAGAGCTCGAAGGTCAGATAACTCGATAGATCCGCTGACCACGTTCCTAGCCCTGCAGGTGGTGTGGAAGCTGGGCTGTAGGGTGCTCGAAACGAGTCGGAGCCAGGTCAACAAAATTAGTGCCTGACAGCACCAGACAGATTTTTGCGCTGGCCAGCGACTGGCCTGAGCCGCAGCACCGCAGCAAGTCAGAATGACTCACTAGCAACATCTGCTCTGTGGGTGCTGCTGTGCCCTTCAGACAGTCAAAGGGGCGACCTCAGACATTTACGCGCGCATCGGTGAATCGCTGTGCCGGAGGCATATGCCGAGCCAAAACCAATGCTGTCCGACCCCGCCATCTACATCTCCGCACTTCCCCAAGTTTCACTACTCAATCCAGGCGATGCGCATGTACATGCCATGGACTGGGCAATGACGTTAGGTCCGTTAGGTCTTTGTTCAATACACCTTTTATTTAAAAATACTACTGCATCACTGACAACTCACCCTCATTCAATGGAAGAAACCCCGGTCCCCGAAACCTCCGCAAAAGGACGAGGGTGAAATCAGAATTCATAAGCATTGCGGGATCCTGCCACATTGCGATGCGTGTGCATTTTGCTCCAGCTTGACTGTGGAATAGTGAAAACAATTGTCCGCATCATGCCTCGGTATGCTGATAGGAGCTGCTCTGGTTGCAAGCTACCACAGTGCATGGCTTCTGTGGAGGTCCAGCGTTGGCCAGGAAAGCTTCGTGCCAGCAGCCTTTCCTCAAGCTCCGCTCGCCCTTCTGCCAGGCGAAGGCCGTGCGAGCACAGGTCCCTCTGAACCTCGAGCAGGCCTGCATCGGGGACTTGTGGCCTGCCATGCCCGGTTGCAGAGGTGAAGTATGTGAAGTTCTGTCTGGAATTCGAAAAACTTCTGAACTTGGAAGTGTTGACCTCCATCCACTGTGCTGCACACAAGCCGGAAAGAATGAGTGCAGTTGCTCGCGCAGCATATGCAACTTCGGACAAGACCGCCGGGTGCCCTCCAACCTTTAAGTGCTTTTCCGGCAGTCTCGCGTAAGATACCCAATTCTCCTTGCCCCAATATGCCACATGCTGGGCCACACGCAAACGAGGGCATGTGTGCTCAAGCGCTACACCTCCCAAGTGTCCATGCCGGATAGACCACACATACTGGGCCCGGTGATAAACCCACAGCAGAGAACCCATCATTGAATGGAAAGACGGGCACTCGGCACCTTCAGAGAGTTCTCGCACTCTGGCCAAGAACCGGACGAAGGCCGAGTCAAAGTCCCGACTGGATGAATTCCTCTCGGACTCTCCATACAGCCAGCCAATGTGACGTCGCAGCGACTGGAAATGACGTCGCTGTATGACCAACGGAAAAGCGTCCATGAACTCGGCTTGCAGTGGCAGTCCGAGCGCAGCTACGGTGTTGGGAAATTGTGCGTTGTCGGCATGCGCCCAGATGACAGGTCGAACGTGGCTGCTTGCTGGTCCTGCTGGTTGGAACATGAGCTGTGGTAGGCCAAATGTTGTGAGAACGACGTCGCTGTCACAAATCGCGATGAACTGGGCCTTGGAGTACTTGTCAGCCCAACACTCTGTCCACTCCTTCCAAACAAGTCCACGCTGCCGTTGGGCTCCTCCTACATGGCCGAACGGATCTACGTGACTGAAGGATGTTTGCAAATTCACCAAGAATGCAGGCATTGGCTGCAGAATGCATCGGACCCATTTTGGCAGCAAAGTGCAGGCATGCGCATCTTCGATGCTGTCACCATCCAGAACAACGACGACTCCCCAGTCAGCTGGCCAGAAGAAAGCCACCGAATGCAACAAATGCATCAGCTCCTGCAACTTTGCATGGTAAGTGCGCACGAAGAGATCCACGGAGAGAACAGGCCTGGGAGATGGAGAGAGACCACGCGGCTCAACCAAATTCGGCTGTAGTTGCGTCAGCATGCTTGGCGGCAGGGAGTGCGCAGTAGGGGTCCAACCACTCGCTCCTGCAGCCGAGGGCGTGCAGCAAAGCTCGTAAGTATAAACAGCATCGAAGCACCACGGAGTGCCGGTGCCCGCAGGCACGCAGCACATCTCAGGGGTTGTTCCCGACCAGCAATTCCGCGCAGCTGGAACACGTGAATCAGACCCAGTTCTGCGAAGTAATTGGCTTAAGGCATAATGGTGAAAACTATGCTGTGAAGGTTCCTGTTCCGCTACCAGGGCATAGCGTCTGCGGTAGAGATTGTGGAAGCTCAATCGCGAACCTTCACGAAGTGTATTTGGTGGGTACGGAGCTTCTGCTAGGGCAGAGAGGTCCAGTTTGTCCTTGCCATCTGGGTGCATCCAGCGCTGGCCAAAGGACACAGCATCGGTAAAACCAATGCGGTTTGGTTTTGTTGACCTTGGATTCCTTGGCGTATACCAGCCCAAACACTGCCCTGGGCTTGCAAACAACGGCTCAGATAGTCTTAGTCGTGTCGGCCGTCCGCCTGGTGAAACAGGAATTGCGTCTGAGGTGGCTGTGACTTTCCAAACTGCTCCACTGTGTGCCTCCGTATGCTCCAACATAACAAAAAGTGGCAACGCTTCCTCAGCATCCTCACCGTCTGTTAAGATTGCTCTGACACCGTGCACAGAGCCCGGAAATTGGAAGCAAATGCTGAGATCGAGCACGACAGAGCCAACATCCTCGCCCTCGTTGTCCTCGCTTGACGCCCAGGACACGAGAGGATTCCCAACTTCCAGAACTTCCACTCGAAGAGGCAAAATTCCCAGCAAACCCCTGCAAAACTTCATACTCGGACCAAAGCTTGAGACTCATACAAACTTGTATGACATGCAGTCACAGCAGGGGTGTGGTTGGAAGGTTGTACGGCATGGTTGTTCAACATGTGCCATGGAGCTAATATGAGCTAATGTTGCACTCTGCAGATGTATAAGAACATGAACGCTTTTGGTCGCTTCTGCCATTCCATGCATGGCGCAGCACAAGCTGGCTTCGTGGACTCAGACTTGAAAACTGGAAACTCTACTGATCATCAGCTGGCGCCGGATCCCATGGGTTGCGCATGTCAAGGGGTCCATCCTCCTGCAGCCAGTCTGCATCCGGAGATGTGTACAACGAAGGCAGTGTAAAATCAGGCGATCGCATGCTTGGGTTCCCTATCGTCAATCTTTGCCAACAAGCGGCCGTCATGATGATCATGCCTGTGAGCTCGCCTTGTTGGGACAAGCACTGTGACAGTGTTTGCCCAGGAAGTCAAGCGTATGTGCTTTTTGGTCCGAAGCCGTGCTGCAGCCGATAAGCCACCCTTTATCGGCTTGCATGTTTTGCTTGTCTTGCAGTAGTCATGTTCCTGCCACTTGTTGCTGCCGTCTTAGACCACCATGCTGTGCGGAGCAATTTTTGTCGAACAGATCGCTCGCCAATTAGATGCTCAACACCCCCCTGAGAAGCCGATGAACCGACAAGCCCATGAAGAGCTTGCATCGGGAAATCTAGCCTAGCCTCCCATCGCTAGCAGCAGCAGCAGGAGTAATGGTACCAGTAGCAGTAGTAGTAGTAGTAGTAGTAGTAGTAGTAGTAGTAGTATCGTAGTAGTAGTAGCAGTAGTAGTAGTAGTAGTAGTAGTAGTAGTAGCAGTAGCAGTAGCAGTAGTAGCAGTAGTA
>CAJNDV010035719.1:22264-52307 GCA_905221635.1 Symbiodinium sp. CCMP2456
AGGAGTAGCAGTAGTAGTAGGAGTAGTAGTAGTAGAAGTAGTAGTAGTAGAGTAGTAGTAGTAGTAGTAGTAGTAGTAGTAGTAGTAATAGTAGTAGTAGTAGTAGTAGTAGTAGTAGTAGTAGTAGCAGCTTAGTGGTAGTAGTAGTAGCAGCAGCAGTAGTGGTATTAGTAGTGTCGACGGCATCCACACTGAAGCAGTCATGGCGGCTCGCTTACAAGAAACAGCTGTGGTCACCAAAGCTGTATTGAATATTGCCATGGGTGTGGCATGCATAAGAGGTCGTGGCTCTCGAGTGCATGTGATAGTCAGTGCATGCATGGTTGCATGAGCGCTATGCAACAGCACGTGCAGCTGGAGTGACGTGCTTTGCTGTAGATCTCTTTGACGTCCTCCCAGTCTTTGCCTCCAACTTCCGTGTTGTCGGGGTGCTCGAATTGATTGTAAAGTGCGAGCGCTAGTCCTCTCCTGGGCTGTCTGACAATACAGTGAATCTGACACATGTCCCGAAACACGGTCGCGGTGCAGCGAACAGCATGGATGTTGCTTTCCAGGACACGCGCGTGGATAAAGCTCCAGCAGCTGATTGTGCCTGAAGTTGCAAGCAAGTGGACAAAACGCCGCTGCCAAGGCCAGGGCTGGTCGGCTAGTTTAGCCTCTTGACCTTTCCACATGTGTCTCTATCAGTTCAAACGAAGACCACTGACTGTCTGGCACTTCGGCTCGTTCCGAGAGGCGCGACGTTACGATTCAAAAGCTTCTTGTCTTGAGATGAGTGAGGCAGCATGTCTTGGACCGACGTGAGCTCTGCAACTTGACATCCCGCAACACTGGTGTTTTGGGCTTGATCAGGGAAGCTGCGTGGCAGGTCGCAAGCCATCGGCATCTCGGGATCTCTGCTGAATGAAACTTTCCACCTGCTTCGCCTCAATCTGCAAAGAGAGCTGTAAAAATCAGCTGTGCTGCGAGTACCAGCTGTGTAGGGTGCGTGTCTGTGTGTGCACAACCCGAACTTCTAAGGGAGTAGAGTTCAGACCGCTTGCATCATCAAGACACAAGGGCCCGGGCTTGGGCGTGGGCCGACGAAAATAACGAAGCTCTGGATTGCAAAATAGGGTGTGCGGATGGGACGCCTGTCACGTACCTGCTCTTTCATCTTGTGACGTCGTTGAACTCCAACTAGCTGCCCATAAAGCTGACCTCTTAATTAGTCACCGGCGACCTGAGTTTGAGTCTACACACGGAAAGAAGCTCTCGGGCGGGATGGCCTTCCGTCGTGGCGAAACTCGCGCCCTCGGGCAGAAGGCCTCTTTGTCGTACCGGCGTGGAAGTTGACTGCGGAAAACGACAACGCTTCGTGGGCACCAAGTCCATGTGCACATGCTGCCACGACAGCTGCAAACGCAGCATGGGTGCGACACCAAACGATGACATGCGGGTCCATGCACAACAAACTTGAGACAGGATTCTTCCAGCCATATGAAGCCACGGCGGGACGCCACGAGTAACAAGAGTTCTCCACACCGGGCATGAATGAGCCATGAGATAGGACTCGGCCTGGGAGGCTGAGAGGGATGGAAGTCCACACGGATAATCAACAGATCGGACAGGAGGCGGAACCCCCGATCGTAGTCAAGCCCTGGAGTAGGCTGCACAGGAAGGGCAGCACCGGCAGCACCGACAAGGCCGGAAACGCAAAGACGGTGCAACAGCGCGAAGGTGGCATTATCCAAGAAGTCAATCAGAATGAAAGCAGCAAAGGGTTTTTTGCAAGGACGGCTGCACCGCGCCTGGAGTCGAAGGCAGGTGAGGAACCAACCGGGGAACAGAAACAGCCGGGGACGCAATCACGGCGGGCGGAGCCGAAGAAGGCATGGGCATGGGATATTTTCAGCAGGTTCGGCTCGACAGGTCCACGTTCGTGTTTTTGGTCCCGTTACTACCAGTACCGAATAAGTGGGCAGTCCTTCGTTCGGTTTGTTGATCAACCTGTAAGCTGAGTCAAGTTAACTGCATCTTTGCCGCTTTCGTGTAGTCGAAGTTCGACCCTCAATCGAGGTTCCTGTGCATGTGCAACGGCTGCAATTCCAAGGGAGTAGGGTTAAGACCGTTTGCATCATCAGGGAGGCCCAAGGCTTTCTTTCTGGCACGGGCCAACGAAGCCCTAGATTGCAAGATAGGACGTGAGGATGGGACGCCTTTCTCACTTCAGCTTGTGACATCGTCGTGCTCCAACAAGCTGCGCGTTAGTTGGCATCTTAGTCACTACTGACCTGAGTTTAAGATCACATGTAAAATGCAGCTCTCGGATGTCTGAGTTTGAAGTGTGCTCCCGATGTGCGTGTGTCAAGGCAACTGTGTATGGGAAGAACAAAGCATCCGCTCAATGCATGCGATGGGAAACCTTTGTCGCCAGAATCTTCCTCTTGGCTTTCCGCTGCGACTTCTCCTGCAGTGAAAGTGGCACTAGATTCATGAAACCATCGGCTTCCGCCACCCTTGGCCAGCCCCAGTTCCTGCCCGGGCAGGTCCGGCCCACCCGTCTTGCTGCTCACTTAGAGAAGCTCTGGTTGTCAGGCCATGAAACCCGTGTCTCGGAGCCGTAGAGGGCTTGTTTGAGGCATAATTTTGAGTTGGTGCCTTGGATGGGGTCGCGACTTGGAAGGTCCATGCAACTGGAACAGCTTCCACTGCTCTTCTATATGCTTGCTTGGAGTAGCTGGGGCAGAGTCACAGGAATCGGGCTATCACCAGGCTTGCATACTTTGAGGCACCTTGCTAGCTGCAGGCCTTAAGACCGTGTTGTACTCTTTCGTGCCCAGGGAGGGCGGTATTCGATTCCAGGAGCATGCCGACCCACGCTCAGGAAGCAGGCCTGCTCAAGCTGCTCGGCTGCACGACGCTGCTCTGCTCTAGCAGCCGCCTGGGCAAAAGACGGCACCCTCAACGCCCCACAGGATGCATGGGATCGCGGCATTTCACAAGGACTTAGCTGGGATGCATGGGAAACCGGCTCAGTTTCAAAGCTCCTCAGCATCTGGTAACTCATTCTGCGCAACACTTGCCCTGCCTCTGCAGCCTCCTTACGCTCCTCGTCTGCCCGCAGCTGTTCAAGAAGCGCCTCTTTGGTGATCTTCGCCTTACAAACTCTAAGCTTCGAATACTTATGGCTGATGACTCCATGACCAATGGGCGCATAGCTGCATCGCTGCTATCGTTCGAGACAGGCCCAGAACCGATGTGGCCATAAAGTGCAAACCACAACATGACGCTTTAGCAGAACATAGGGAGAAAGCCAACGTTGAGCTGAGTGGCATTCTTCTCTTTCAGTGCATCAAGCTTTTCGCATGTGTGCTGATAGCGATGCATGTCACAAAGTACTCGGCCGCAATCGCGACACCAAAATGTGTCCTGAGGTGCGCATGAATCAACCGCTCACCGAAGCTCTGCTCATGGCATGAAACATGCCGGCATGATGCTGCGCGTGGCAGGCAAGCAGAGTGGCCCTTGAAAGATTCTGCTGTGCAGTGGCGCAGAAATGCAGGAACCCCAAGAACAACTTTCTTTACTTATGTTGAAGCACCACGAGGAGTCCCAAAACGGAAAGCTGAATAAGTTAGGTCAACGAAACACACAGCAACAAGCGGCATGCACAGTGCAGCCGGGTTTCGATCATGCTCTTGATGATTACCTCACAAAATCTCGCACACGAACGTGGCTCACTCTAGCGTTCTGCTGGACAGAGCCAGTAATGATCGGCGCCTCTCCTCCTTTACTCGTACTACCGTTGAACCGCTGGCTTACCGTTGTATCTGTCATCCAGCTGGGCAAGCAGGGGCTGCTTGACTCAGCCCAGAACAAGCTTGGGCACCCGTTGCCAGGACCTAACCATGCCACAGATCCTCGAGACCTCGACATGCTTGTTCTCACCGGATTTGAGAAGAGGTGCGCTAACAGACTAACACTTAATATGATCTTGAGACACTTGTCGGCTTTGTCAGTGTCGTATGGGTGTCGCGTGCAAGCATTTCACCACCACTGTCTCGAGGGGTCTTGGCCCGTCGAGCGGCATGTGAAACAGATGACGTTCCGCAATCTCTGGGCGAGAATGCGAGGTCCCCCCCAGCTCGCCGTGCTCGCCTTGCTGCCACGTGCTCTAACCAAGAGTTCGGCAGACCGTCCAACGTTCGAACATGTTCGAACTCGACGCAATTGCAGCCATCAAACCAAACTTCCAAGCCTTCGCAAATATTTAAAGCTCGAAGATTTCAAATTCCGAATGTTCGCACTCGTAGACTCTCGAACTCGACACTTCGAAAAGCCTTCGAACTCCAACCTTTGAGCCTCTATCGAACTCGGAGGTGGCAAAAGTTTGGCGACTGAGGTCGAAGCAGCCATTGGAGCTGAAAAATTGACAAAGTTCGAGAGTTTCCATCATCGCCTCAAGAAGTTTCGAAGTTTGATGATGTTTGATGCCCACTTACATATACCAACGTGCCCGAACCAACTCCACGATCTTTCCTTCATTCCTTCGAAACTTCGAGCTGGAAGACCCTCGCTCCGGACACCATTCGTTTTGCGACCTGTTCCTTCCTGCCAGAATTGTTTCTTCCCTCACTTTTCCTTCCTCGTCCCCAGTGCTTGCCTCGTTCTTGCCAGCAGAACAAAAGCCAAGAGCAAACACGGTGTTGCATGGAGCTGGTCTGTGTCGCTTGGCTTCGTGCCGACATGGTCTCCTTGTACTTCTTTGCAAGGCCGCAGCTGCCACCACATTCGGCGCACTTGGTTTTCAGGAATGCCTGCGTTGCCACGAGGCCCTCTGCAAGCGCTGGCCCGCAAAAAGGGTTGAAAAACGCTTTCAAGAAAAAAGGATGGCTTTCCAGCTAGCACCGGCCGACCTTCTTGTCGTTCAAGATGAGCTCTTCCAACTCCTGCTGACATGCTGCAACACAAGCGCCGTTTGTGTTGCGTAGTTTGATACCAGCGTTCCTGAGCTTCGCAAACATGCCTCTTGGATGCTTTTGGCCGCATGGAAAACTTCTGGGTGCTCATGGCTGTACGCTCTCACAACTCGGACATGCCAGGCGGGGATCCATAGTCGAAAGTCGGCGTGACACGATGTCCTCACTAGCGGGACTATGCAAGCCTCCGAAGCGAGGGCAGCAAAGAATTTAACAGCTGACTGGCAGGGGCTACTTGTTCATCGCTGTAGGAATCTGTTCAACGAGCTCGAACACAAGCAAGACCAGTACAAGTAGCTACAATCAAGTCCAAGCTCGCTTGCCGTTTCATACCGTTTCTGGCTGTTTTTCCGCCTGCCGTCTGTGGAAAGTCAACGGTGGCGAGACTGTGGCGAGTGAAGCGCTTGGGCCTTGGCCTGGAGGGCCTGCAGTGCTTTGCCTTACGAAGCGAAGGGCCGACAGAGACGGTCGGCTCCTGCTGGAAGCGATCAGCCGACGTTGTGACTTTCATGGATAAAACGAATCCGTCGGTCTGTGACGAGAAGCGGCGCTGAAACATCTGACATGGGAAAGCAGCTACCGTATTTCTGGGGATTCGATGCTAGCTGAGCCGTTTCATCCACTCCTGCAGTGGAGCTTTCCCGATGCCCAGCGATAAGCTGAGCAAACCTACCTGCCTGTCAGCTTTACTGTACGGGTGTTGGCCGGCATCATTCTGTGCCCCTGGCCTTGACCATCTTGACCCACGTGAGGGTGACTGTGAAGGATAGCACTTGCGGGTCGGGTGCTTCCGACGCGGGGGCAGTCAAGTCTATGGTTGGGATAGCGACCTCCACGAGGACCCACGACCGTCTGGCTGAACATACCCCTGCCTTGGGGCGGATAATATCTATTCGGAGAGGGGACGCGGGTCGGTGGGAACATGATGACGCTTGCGGAGGGGCTGCGAAGGCAGGAGGGATGACGCCTTGCCCGTGCCTGTCACACCCCAGCCGCTATCCATCCATCCATCCATGATGGCATTAAGCTCTGAACCTTGAGGTGCCAACCCTCTAACAGCAAACCAATCATACCAATCAGTCCCAAACCTTTGTTTGCCCAACCCCCGAAGCCGGAGTGCTTGGCCTGTATATAGGTTGTACAGAGAATGTGCCAGGAGGCAACTTGATACAGCTCGGGTTGCGATCAACGCTCGATTTAAAAACGGTCAAGGCTCTCGGGTGTTGTGGCACCCGGAGCTTTGTATTTTCAGCGTGCTTGGAGCCACATTCGGACGATCTCGGATGCGGCCAGAAACCGCTAGCCATGCCCTCGTTACAGCAAAAGTGTCCAACTCCTGCTGGGGGAACAGACTCTGCGGCGTCGCGGCATGCGGGTCGCGGAGCCTGGTGGCTGCCTCCATAGTCCTGGCCGTGACATGCAATGAAATCAGTTGAACTCTGGGTTGAACATGGTTGAACAGACATGACGTGCCGTGATGTCCAGTATAGAGTTGCAGCGGTAGCATGCGCAGGCACCTCCGGCTGTCTGGCGAGCCTTGCCCACTGCCTCGAGCTGCGGAGGCAAGCGCGTGCAGGGATGAGGCGGTCTGCAAGAGTCTTTGAGCATTGGCAGAGTTCTTCATTCGTTGTAGATCTGTTGGGTCCGTCACTGACTGACACGGTGCCGAGTTGTCTGATGCCTGTTATTTTTTCGGACATGCACGTTGGTAATGCTGAAGCCGAAATCAGCGGTGCTGGCGGTGCTGGAATGCCGTCGCGACCGAAGTTGTCGGCAGAACCTGAGAGCATGGCTAACCTCGTGCAAGCAGCCGATGCCTTTGTTCTGACAGCACCAGGTCTGTTTGCCTGAGCTCACAGAAGGTCATTCAAGTAAATTGCACCAATTGGTGTGCGCGAATTCGCACTTCGCGGTCAGTGGTCGCTGTTACTGTCGTACTCGGGAGATAGGCGTGTGGTGTCACTTGTGTTACAGTCAAGCCAACAGCTCGCTGAGGCCATCGCCATGCGACCAACCTTCTTTGCAGGTATGCAGACATCTGCCAGAGACCCACATGCTTTGGCATTTTCGCGCAGCAAGCCTTTCAGCCAGTTGTCGATCCCAGCGGCACAGTCATACCTGCATCCCAGTTGTCTTCGGCGAATCGCTTGTCAGGAATGCTGCTGCGCTGCTAAGGCGCACTTCCCTTTGTGCAGTGGCACGGAGATCCACATCTCGGCAAGCACGTCACTAGGCACGATGTTCTCTGCTTCTCTGCATTTAATGGCTGTGTTCAGTCACAGTGATGTGAACACAACTTTACGCGAACTTTCTCAGCATGTGGGAACATCTTCATGTATTGTACTGTTATCGCGCTCACTCTCGCGGAGGCACGTAATGCTGCGGTGACGGGCTCGTCGATGCCTGGCGAGACAAACTTGCTTGGCCTTTGCTTTTTGGTTGTTGCCGTACCGTGCAAACAAGTCTACCGAGGTTTTTGGGACGCTGTCAGCTGCCGTTGATGCAGGTCGCTTGGGCATCTCGACTGCAATATATCCCTGTTGTTTTTCTGCTTCGCTCATGCACCAATGTAGCTAGCTCAAGCCTGAAACAACACACGAAGGCAAGACAGTGGTGGAGGCTTCCGCGCACCTGCAGTGTTGAGGTCCGTGTGCTTCGTTGTTCATCTTGTGCAAAAGGGGGCAACTCTATGCAACTCTTAGGTCTTATGATCAATGATGCCTAGATTGCCTTGTGCAGCGGCCGACAGTACGGCTGGAGGATCTGTCGGGGCTTACGCATTAAGTTGTGATGACGATCCGATATCTGTGCGTCGCATCAATTCTCACGTCCAGTTGCATTAACTGTTATATGATGTATGAATGTTCCTCGCACCACACTGAAACCTTGATTCAGAGCTTCTACAGCAGAAACCTTAAGCTCGGTGGGTGATTCGGGGCTCTGGCGCGGTGTCTTGGTGCTCGCAGCACCATTCTTTGTGTGCACGTGACCTTATTTCGCACAGGCTACAACACACAGCCTTCAAGAGGTCAAAACTCAAGGCTGCAAACGTATTAACCGCAAAACCAAACTTGAGCGGCATCTCGGGCTGCGACCATTTCGGAATATCGGCTGTCGTCGTGCAGTCATACGGCGAGAGGATCTGGTCCCTTATCGAGGTATCATGTTAAGATGTCCTGCAATGATGCACCGTTTTGCATCCACTGTATTCTATTGTTACAGACCGTACCTGCACAGACTGAGACTCGCTTAAGAGTGAAGAGCTGTAGTCCCGAGCACAGCAAACAACAGGTTGAGACGTCAGCTGTCCCAGCAGTTGCTGATGTACTTCCCGGGCCTAAAGCTGCTCAAATATCCAAGAAGGAACGACGGGCATCTGAGTCAACTTCCCTTGCAGAACTTGGGGCCATGCCCAATCCCCAGCACGCTGCATGTGCTGATCAAGTCCAGCGTGGTCGGCCTCGTGCCATGAGCTTCGCAGCAAGCTTGCAGGAGCAGTGTTGAGAGCTCAGAACCTAGCGAAGTCAGCTCCGACTCTGTGCATGTCATGGCCGACTCCAGCCGCCTTGCTTTGACAGTCTCGGGCAGCTTGTTCGGTGTATCCACAGGCTCAGCAGACATGACAAAGGCATACAAAGGCTAAGGCTTTGGGCTGCAGCTTGGCTTCGGCGTATGCCAGTGGCAGCTACACCAAAGCAGTCATGAAAGCGCGCTCGCTTACACGGAAGACTTGTCAACATCCCAAAAGCTACGAGTATTTGAGGTTCCAGAAGCAACAGCAGCAGCGATAGGATATGCCCTAGTTGACCTGCGCCTTTGCCGCAGGTTCGAACTTCGAACTGCCCTGTGAGCAGTACAAACTGTAAATGCTACCAGTTCAGGCTCCAAGGTCTGCGCCCACTGCCCCGCACGTTGGAGGTGGACGTCTAGCCCAGAGCTCTGCGCCTTGCTTACATCTCAAAGCGAGCGGTTCAGGAGCCTGTGTGTCCCGCACAAGCGGCCAGAGTTTCCTACAGGAATCTGCTGTTTCCCCTCCTCTTGATTCCCTCCCCAATGACCCACCCCCCTCATCTGGCCACCTCACCCAGTTCACAGGCCCCAAGAGGTCAGGTGGTGAAGTTTCGTGTCCACCTCCTGCTGCCTCCGCTCCGCCAATGGCGCCTGAAAGAAACAGCTGAGCAATTGTCGACCCTCTTTTTTGCGGCCGGGCCGAGGCGGACGACGCCAAGCGTTATCTCTGGGCTAACGACCCAATGTTTGACGTGCTGGTGCATGCCGTGAACCTCAGGGTTCTGCACAGAAATTTGCTCTGAAGCATGTCCTCGCCATTACAAGGCAAAACATACCATCACTGCATGTGCGACGTGTGGAGTGTTCTACTTAGAGGGAATGCCTTCCTCGGGTCTGAGGTCGCCGCTGCATTCTGGTCTAGCCCTACGTAGCTAGCACCAGCAGCCACATGGTGTGGGGCGAGGTGGAGCATCGCTGCCTGAGGGGCTTAAAGATTTTATTTTTTGAGTGCCTTTTTCCGTCTTGCAGCAAGTCGGCTTAAAGATTCATCTTACAGGCTATTGTCCTGTTACGCAAGACTCTCCGAGGAAAGGTGCACAGCAAGTACTCGTATCTGACCAGAAGAACGGTCGCCAGTGTCGAACTCCATCAGGGTCCAGGCATGGAATCACCAGTTGTGCTGTGAAGTTTGAGGCGCTGGCTGTACCGATGCTCAAGAAACTCATCATGCAGCACGCAACCTGCGTGGACACTGCAGGTATTAATTACACCTAGCAATGCAGTAAAGAAACAAAAAATCGAAAGAAGATCTTCGGCACAGGAACTATCGTGCTCACCAGGTCCAGCAAGCATCTCTGGGACTGGGCTTTAACGGTTCGCTTGGTTTGGTTGAACTGATTGCCGGCTTGTACACTGCAAGGCTCGTGTCAGTTGAGGGGCCCTCATTGAACCCGCACGTCGAGTTTGTCTGGGTGGCTCAACGAGTTTTTTCTCGGTTGCGGTAGACAATCTGTGCTACTGTAAGTGTTTGCCTCCACACTCGCAGAGTCACCGTGGGGCCTGAATTGTGGCAAATCCAACTCACTCGAAAACAACACACTTTTTGGACTGCATGTTTTGGCTAGCGGCTAGCAATTGACACGATGCGGCTACCGGCTATGCGTCAGTGCATCTGAATACACAGTTGAAGTTAGTTTGACCCAGCTCTCTCCAAACAGGACATGTACTGCTGAAGATCCACAGCCCCGTTGAATCCTTTGCACTACACGTTGGACCTTCATGGACCTTCGCAACTCGAATCCTATGGCGTGCAACCCCATGCTACATGCAACCAAGTGGCGACACAAAGCCTCGGGTTATGGCACGCGCATGGTGATGCTATCTACATAACAGTATGATAGCTTCTTGGCTCCAAACTTTTGGCCATCCAGGCAGCAGCTGTCCGCCGAACTGGCGACCTCCGTGCATAGAAAGCACCAGGAATGCCCAGCTGCACTACACGGGTGAGGTTCCGATCACAGCAGCCGCAAAAGCCCCCGATTCACATTAAGCTCCAACGCCTTGCCGCAATTTTCCGACACTTCGGTGCAGCAGTGAGCTGCAAAAGGCTGAGCTCCATGCCGGACGATAACCTTAGCTGCCGAATAGTCTGCTGTGACGCTGCAGTGCTCTGCAAGTGGTCTCTTGCTGCACCATCGGGTCGGGTGCATCTAGATGTGAGAAGATTGTGAGAAGGCGATGTAGAACCAGTGGAGCAGGAGGAACGAAGTTGAGAGCAGGCACGTTTGTCCGTCTGTTTGCTGCAGTCTGATGTGCGCTGTGCGCTGTGTGCTTTCAACTCCCATCTTCTCTCGCTCTGCAGGTTCTCTACCTGCTTCCACATGAACTCCAGAGAAACTGACTACTATCCAGCAGGCCCACCAATGGGACAGCGAAGGTCCGTGCAACTCACAATCAAGTCATGCAAGCTATCTTCGAACGATAGTATCACAAACAGAATCGCGTCATAAAGTACCCGTCACGACATCAATGCAGCAAGGGATGCACTTTCAACAATGTCAATTTTCGTGGCTATGCTGCTTCCTATTCCCCGCCTTAACGAAATGTCCATGCCCGCGTGTCCAACAATGTACCGTGTCATACCCTCTGAAGCGAAGCCTCAGGAATCTAGCCAGACTCCGGGGCTTGCACCGTGCATTGCGACAGCAGCAATGCGGAGCAGTTTAGCCCAGTCCACAGCTGGATCTGCTAGACAAGTGGGCAGTCGTGTACGTTGGGCTGGTGGCTAGGCTACGGTCTTTACACTAAGATCCCCACCACTGCTGCGATTGTTTCCTGATTGTTTGATAGACAGGTCAGCATTTCATATCAGGCCTTGATTGTCTGCGATGCCACTTCCTGTACTCTTCTGCTCACTAGCTGTGGCGGCATAGGACCTTGACATGAAGCCTATGCTGCGGAAGAACACAGGGATGCTGCCAAGCATGCTGTGTGATTCGGGCAGTCGTGACAGGGCGGCCTGATGCCTATCTGCGTTGAAGCACAGTTTCGGGCTTGCAGGCATCCTTCCTTGAAAGTGATGCAGCGTCCAATGTTCAGGAACTGCTGAAGTGCCGGGAAGCTTGATATCTAGAAGCCAACTGTTGAGGCCTGCCGCACAAGCTGATCTTGAGGGGGTCGCACGTACCAAATGCAGCTGACGTGAAGTGCCAAGCTTGATTACAATGAGCCACTCACCGTCTTTCAAACGCTTGAAAGCAGCTGATCAACTCGAGTGTCGGTTGTTTCAGTTTGATCAGAATGGAGGCTTTG
Source organism: Symbiodinium sp. CCMP2456 (assembly GCA_905221635.1). NCBI lineage: Eukaryota > Dinophyceae > Suessiales > Symbiodiniaceae > Symbiodinium > Symbiodinium sp. CCMP2456. The sequence continues at coordinate 34,048 of CAJNDV010035719.1, forward strand.
AGCTTGCTCTCCAGCCCCCAGCGCCATGAAACCACAACCCGGCGCATCCAGCGCCACAACCGTCAACGACAGCTGAGCTGGTGCTGACTTCTGCGACTTGTGAAGGCCAAAGGCTGATGCAAGCACGAGCGCCCGGGAGGGAATTCAGATTCCTGGCCATCTCGTGGGAGCGACTCCTAATTGTTTTGGGATCTACATCACAAGGCCGTCGCACTCGGCTCATGCGCAGAAAGTGGAGAAGGGTTGGCGTTGACGGGGGGATTTTGAGGAGGCACGTGTCTAGTTTTTGCCTCCTGAACCTCCTTCATACCTGTCTGGTCTCCACCTTATTGTGTTCTGGATGATGCTCAGGCGAGAGTCGAGAGCCGACATCGGCAGCCCAGTGTACAGTCTATGCACAGATCCAGGATGACCTGGAAAGAGATGCGGTCAGTCTGATCCATTCAACACTCCCCTCCTCAAGGTGGCAAGCTTGAGCGCCGACAGTCTGTGCGTCAAAACAATATCGCCGACAAGATGGATCAGCTCAAAGCTGAGGCAATTGTGCACACAGCGAGAATCTACAGTGTGAGCGAATGTCCAGTCAACGAGCCGAAGGGAAAGGGTTGGAGCCTTGTTGCTGCTGGTGCTATGCTTACGGTGTTCGAACACAAAAACACGGAGACAGACAAACAGAGAGACACACTGACTGGACATGCCCCTCATGATTGCACGAAAGAGCCAGTCAGGCCATGGCAATTCCTGCCCGAAGCCTCTTGGCCTCTGATACTCGTAAGCCGTGGCAGCCAGTCTCATGCAAACATCGACGGAACTTTTGAAAGGAGAAACAAATTTCTTAGTCAACCGAGTTCCCCTCAGCAGCCAAGCTCTTGCCGGTCCACTGCTGGAGATGAGAATTCTCGAATCCAAAGAACTTAGAAGCCCACTGAATTAAACGACAAATCGTTGGATTCAGTTTTACTAATGGAAATCACCAGCTTGGACATATAAACTGGTCCCGCCAGTGCAGTTAGCCAGCATGCTGCCTAATTGCTCCACCGCATGCTCTGTTGCTGTAAGGGCTTACCCTGATGTCATTCTGCATGCCGGTGCTACCTGCCGAAGAGCTTTGTTGCACTGGGCAGCGGCCTCCATGCATTCTGCGCTTGACTAACCGAGTATTTTAAATTTTAGTTGCATGCGTAATCCTACATGATGCCGGTCTAGAAAGGACTAAGTGCAGAAAGCATTTCAAACTCGCTGCCACTGATCTGCAAGATCTAGGCAGAGACTTCCAACGCAAGTCGCTAGGCTCCATTGTCGACTGGCGAGACAAGCCTCGGACAACAGTGCCAGTGACCTACCTACAGGCATTTCTTGTTCCGCGGTTCTCCTTTCTTACAATTAGAAGAATCAAATGTAAGGCTAGCTGCAATTTGGAATGCTTAGGTGGCGGGGAAAGAGTAACATCCGACCGCAAATTTTCACGTGGAGGCTTGTCTCTGCTCAAAGACTGTAGGTGCAGCTTTCGGCTCTCGCTTCCTCGTCTGAGTCGTCGTGCAAACTACCCAGTACAATGATGTAGTGTGTCGCGTTCCAGTTACAAACGGCAGGAATGCTGAGACACAGAAAGTACCCATCTAGCTCTCCAAACATGCCAGGCACAAACATTACACTCCTGTTCAGGCACGATGGAAAGTATAAAGGCTGGCAACAACAGCTGAAGGTGCAGGAGTACTGCAGAGCCAAGCCTCGCGGAATGGTGGGACTTGTGCCCTATGTACAAAGCTTCATCGCGCGGCTGGTAGCCAACGTATAATCAGAAACGCGCTCTTGCCGAACGGGTTACACAAGTGCGATGTCCCCTCAGCCAACCATGTAGCAAGTCAAGACCTACTGTATGACGGCAGTAGCTGCTCCGTCGTTCGTTCGGCTCAAGCTCCCGCCGGTCTATGCTAGCTCTGTGTGTGTGTGTGTGTGCCGCCAGGAGGCACTCTGTGCCAGCAGGCCAGGTGAGTGTTTTGTAAAGGTCCCTGACCAGCTTCGAATGGCAAAGTTCTGATGCACCTCAAGCTGCGAGGGCAGCGATGCTGCAAGCTTCTACTGTTTCTGCTTCCCGCCTTGCTATATAAGTCTTACCTACGATGCGTGATACCTTGCCAGCAAACTCACGAAGCTTTCGTGCACCAAGGTTATGCACCTTGGGGCGCCGGCATGCGAACGTTAGCGGGCTCGCAGTCGTTCAAGAAGGCCTCCGATATCTGGCCACGAGACGCTGGTCCGCGAAAACCAGAGCTTCTCTGCTGGGCACTTACTTACACGAACCTACTCAATAGAACCTGCAAGCGTCCCCGTGCATCTTTCACCGAGACAGTCCCGCCCCACCACCCTTCCATTCACGCTTCTGCATCCCAAGCTGCCACGCAGAGATGTGCATGGAGACACCTCAGCCCGACATACCCTGCTTGGGCAATGCAAAAGATCGAATCAAGCAGGACAGGAACATGCGGAACTTGGAACCCTATCGACGAAAAGTAGAGTTCTGTCAAAAAGCCCAACATGATTTTAGCTTGACGATACTGCGAAAATGTGGTCCACGAAGGTTGGGGATTGCTCTGGGTTCAGAATTGGCTTTTATAATATATGGTAGTTATACAGTACAAGCGAAAAAGCTCGCAACTTACAAAGGCATATGTGTGCATGTCCAGAGGTTCCTCAGTAGAGATCTGATTCTCCGAGTGCCTGGCCAGCGCCTGAAGACTCTGCCACAAATTGCAGCGCCCTCAGGAGTCCGATATCTCGAGCATAAGAACAATGCCAACACAGACCATGTTGGGCATTGGCTCAGGTCTTCCTGTTGGCTCTTTCCGTTACGCCACACTGAACATATTGCCGGCCAAGCACATCTCGCGGCAAGGTCTTAGGAAATTGCTATTGCAAAGAACAGCCATGCACAGCCCCTCTGTCTTCTGAGTCTTTAAATCTCCTCACTTCTTGCAAGTCGCCCTGAAGCCCATCTGCAAAGCTGACGCTCTTCTGCCTCCTTGCCTCCACCGCATATTGTCGAACACATTCAAAATTTTCTTATGCAGCACTGCCCAAGACGATAGACCCAAAAGATCAAACACACCGGCCCTGATCGGGTCGACAACCGGTGGCTATCAATCAATTGCCACAACATCTCTAACATCTGAATTTGCCAGAGCCCGGCTGTGAGTTTGTGGTCTTGGGCGCATGCGTGGTCCTTCTGTAAAGGCTTCCACACCCTCATCCTCTGCAGCTTCCCCAGGCCTTGGCAGAAGCCAAATGTGATTGCAAGCTGCAGCCATGCTCTTGCACTGAGCTTTTTCCTTCTGCCCACACACAACCGTCTGGTCTCAGAAGCTCGTCAGCAGAAGCATATGGATGCATCCTGACGGGTACTTCCGGGCATCGTCTCAAGAAGTGTTTTGCAAGCCATGAAGCAACAGTGCGAGCGAAGCAGCAGGGCTCAAACTGGCCTGAAGCAGCTGTATGTAGCGAAGGTCTGCAGCTTCACAGCGCAGAGAGCAAGTAGCAAGTACCAATCAATGTCACTCCTGCGGAGGGAATGTGACATGTGGTTGCTCATCCATGCCCCCCCAATGTCCTGGTACCTGCTGCGCTCTTCCTTCGAGTAGTGGGTGGGGTGGGTGGGTGGGTGGGCGCGTAGGTTTGTCTGCGTGTGCCACCCGTGTGATAGCCTCCAAGTGGGTGGGTGGTTTCGGGTTCGGGTCAGCGCACGATTTCTGACACTCCTCCCTCGATGTCAGTGGATGTAAGCAGGTTTGTTCATGTTCTCCGTTCGGATTGCCCCTCCCGATGTGCTCGCTTTTGAGATGTCGCAGTCGCAAAGACATCAAGATCCAGAAACAGCAACGATTCTGAACCCTAAGCGGCCCGTTCCTGTGTCTGATACTGAGATCAAAAACTGACGGCAGTTGCAAGGATTCCAGACCCAAAATCGGCCAGTGCAGATTCCGCGGTCGCCTCCAAACCGGACCATACCATACCATGGCAGGGGGCACTGACCCGACAACGTGCGTAAAAGGTCACGACCCCGCCCAACCCCCCTTCCCCCCCCCATGGTCCGTGGTCCAGGATGCCCCCATGTGTGGGGTGTGGTTCCCTCTTCCACCTGTCGGTGGTCGTGGGGTCTCGAGGTTTAGGGTTAAATGGTACAATGGCTTCGAGTCGACAAGGGCTTCGGGAGGGGTGTAGGTTGGTCAGAGTTGAGGTCTATGTTCTGCTTTACTGCATTCAAACCTGGTTTAGGGTTGGGTGTAGGATTTTAACTGCAGGTTAAAGTTAACAAAAACAGGAGAACGCCCTAGGGTTTGCGTAGGGGCTTGCGTAAGATCCCCCCTCTCTGTGACCCCTGGCCGCCCCCCAGCAGCAGTCCAACGGCCGTATGCCCCCCTTCCCCCCCACCCCCTGTGGGGTGGGGCCTGTGGCCGCATCCCCGCCCCGCCCCTTGTTCGCAGTTGCGCGTGCTGCCGGTGATACTGCTCATGATGTTGTGCTCGACCTCGACGCGCGTCGACAATCGGATCATCTTTGACATCAGGCTGAACATCATCATTGTCGTCGTCATCTTCATCATCAGTACCGTCAAAAGAACAGCTGTCACCATCACCATCGCCATACAACCCTCATAGTTAAGCATTGTAATTCATGTCTGATGCGGGAAACTATCCGCACAGCAGCAGGCGACACCCACTGGCGGGTTGGGGGGATACCATGGGGGGTGTGGTGGTCGAGAGCATATATGGTGCAGCGTCCCGCCCCACACCATGGTATCCTCCTCTACCTCCGTGGTGTGGTGTGGTGTGTGTCGTGGGTTGTGGGTTTCAGGTAACCCCCTCGTTTTTTTTTGCTGTGGGGTGGTGGTGGGTTTGGGGTTACTTAACTCCGCCCTCTCCCCCCCTGTGGTGTGGTGTGGTGGTGGGTGTTGGTTTTTTCCCTCTCGCATGGCAGAGAACTATGCTCACAGGCGAGGCTGGTACGCAGACAACAGAGTTTGCACTAAATTAGATCACAGCTACACCTACATCAATTGACACAAGGATTCGACGACCCACTTCATCTCAACAGCAATAAGTAAGAGAGAAGCAACCCACAAACCCGCTCCAACCCAAACCAAAACATATCCATAAAATCTCAACTTAAGAGATGGCGAGGATCAAATCAACTGCCGATGTCAACAGTACAGACTATCAAAGTTCAGACCACCCTCTCAACCAAAATGGCGAGTGGAAGTATCAGTCGCTGCTCGCACGTTGCTTGTCATCAAGACTCACGTGAATTGGGTTTAGGGTTTAGGCTTTGCACCCACACCCCCCCTGTGGTGTGGGTGATGGGGTTGTTAGGGTTTAGGTGTACAGATATGACAGGGTTTAGCGTTGAGGGTCAGCAGCGCAGACCGAAACCATGGCCCATCCAGGTGAGTGTCGCCACTTTGGACACGACACGAAGTTGCATACCTTGAAAAGTCACAACACGCACGAGGATCCCCGGTTCGGGGGGCCATCCCTGTAACTGTTGGCACTTTTGCGACAAAAGTGGCGACCCTCACGAAGATTTCGGGTGTATGCCATGGGGGTGGGGGGTGGGAGGGCGTGTGCCGACACGCGACACGGAACCATATATGCGGGTATCGGGAAAGGCTCGATGCAAGCTGGCACGAAGCGCAGAAGGCACAGCAGACAGCATTAGTTTATCGGCCGAGCACGGGACTTGTTCAACGGGGGCTAGTATTGTTCAAGGAAAAGATTTGGGGCTTTGAGGTCAAAGCACTGAGGCTTTGCCAGGCGCAACTCTTTGAGATCCCAGGATCTCACGATTGCACAGAATAGATCCAGATATAGACGTGGTGTTATACGATCTCTGCTTCAACCACTCTTTCGAACCACGCGAACCATCACATGTCAAAGTCATCTCTGAGTATCTAGTCATCCATCTCGTGGTTTGCGGGCCCGTAACAGGAAGAGTTCGCCCCTCCGCTGAACCCGAGCTGCATTCCATTCCTTTTGGGGAATTGGTGGTTCATGGGAAACTTTCTGGCCGGCGGCATCAACAAGCTAATGCTACTCCTGCTGCTCTACCACTACCACTACCATGGATGACTGCAAAAGGAGCTCTGGCCTTGTCCCGCTCGACTTCTCAACAGGCGGCCTGTCCGCAAGGCAGCTTGTGCGACAATTGACTTTATCATGCGGTGTCCGGATGCAGCCAAACTTTTTCACCGAAGCATCTGCCAGGAATGTGCCTATTGGCAATCTGCCTCCCTGTCTGCAAGTTAGCCCACTTTCGCCCAGGCATCGAAGCTCATCACAGCTGCTCGTCGTGCTGAGACGCCGGAGGCAAGTGGAACGTGTCCGAGAGGAAGGGCTGGCATGAAGACAAAGCTTCTCTTATCGTCGCCCTTCTGCAATGTCTTCTTCTTGCAACAGCGGTATGCGATTGAATGTTCGGCTACTCAAAAGATAGAAAGCCAAAAGCGCTCTGAGCTGATCAACTGCTACTGCTAGTGCTTCTGCTACAGTTACTGCTACTCCCACTACTAGTACCGGTACAGGTACAAGTACGAGTAGTAGTCTGCTACTTCTACAACTACTCTGATCTGCTGATGCAGGTCTCAGCGACCGATGCCGACAGCTTTCGTTCCATTGCTGGGTTGCTGCAGCGAAACCGCAAGCACATATCTTAAGTAAACATACATCACCTTCCGGACCGAGTTGCCAGATGTGTAGCATTCTTCTGTTTGCTTTTGGTTTTGTTTTGGTTTTGCTGTCGCAAACGCATGGACATTTTTGAGTTGCAGGAAAAATAGAAGACCTAGGAGTTTGGTCAGGGTTTCTGGGGCAAAAATAATTTAAAAAACAAAGACACCTTCGAACACCAAGAAATCCAAAAGTTGTAGAACCGCGCCGAGGGTTGTGGATTTTCGATTTCTTGCCGTTCTCATCAATTTCTATCGCGGATACTCGGTCGCAGCATGTGCTAGGAACGTAGAACCACAGTAGCTGCATTAGCACTGAAACCACAGGAAGGTAAGCCTACAAACAAAGCCCGCAAACATTGCAAACGGGAGAGGTTGGAAAGCAGCGCTGAATATTCCAACGCTAGAGCGGCGAAACAAGAAATGCTTTTCAACTGGAAACGGTTTTTCCATTTGGAAAACGGGATGTGAGGGGGCAACAGTTCTAAAGCAAAGCTGATGGTTTACGGTGCCATGCCCCATCAGCTTCGGTGATCTGCGTTTTCAATTTTTCAGTGTGAACCCGCCCATATCAGCGGTTCAGCGGAAACCGGTCAACAACTGAATCAGGTTTTACTCACATCGCCCCTGATATTGAACACTATCTGGCAAGGACGCTGCAACGGCGGTTTGGGCTTGCCAACTGAAGCCAGAATACAAGCGCGAGGAAGTGGTCAGACAGCTATGCTAAAATATGGGCAATACCGGATTAAGATACCGAGGGTATCCTCAGCCTTGCTGGCGAAATTCTTTCCACCGGCCGCCTTTGGATCCTCCACCAAACTGCAACAGTGACACCCCTTTTTTTGCGTCCATTTCCCAAACCCCTTTCCCCTCTTTCTCCCCCTATTTCTCTTCCCTTCACCTCTCCCATTCTGCCATCGTTTCGTCCCTTCGCTTTTCCCTCGCAGTCGAACTTGCAGCACCAGCCTCATGATGTGCCCGAGCGCAGGTGGACATGGGGGTCTGCATTGCTAGAAGTTCGTCCACGGTGCGTGGAGGTTCACCTCACAAAGGCTGTGCCAAGCCAAGTGGCAACCTCCTTCAACAACATTTCCCACTCTAAGTTTGATTTAGTTTTTCACTGTCGTCGACCTGATCATGAATCTAATCACGACATATATCAATACCATCTGTATGCATTCCTGCATGTGGGCAATACCTACGAGACTCGATTGCGAGAATCCTTCCCAAACCCTGCCAGGACGCGAGTGAAGCTCAACCAACCTCTCCGACGGCTCAGGGAAAGCAAGGCGTGGAGGATGAGGCCCGCGACCTAAACTCAATTTTGTCTTATCTTCTTACGAACCATGCAAACACCAGTAAACCATTTCGTGGCAGCAAAGACCGCGTGGCTTTGATGGAAACTGAGCTGCGCACTGGGACGGCGACAAGGCAGAAAACCTGTTTCCAATTGCCTTTTACCAGCGGCAAGACAAGAAGCAGAAGGCAAAACCTTGGTGTCAATTCTGCAGCCCCTCATCTTGGTAGTCTCTGTGCAGCTACCATTGATTCACCACCATGCCCATTCCATGAGCAAGCCACACTATGGGCAAGAACAGGAGGGCGATGCAGCCGATCATGGACTCCAACCTGCATGCCACAGCCACCAACCCCTCTCGTTCAGACCGGCAGCAGCATAAAGACCAAATAGACCAGGTCTTCTGAACCTAACAAAAGTTCCGCCTATGTGCTCGCCGGTATGCTCTGTCTTTTTAATGGGGTAATCTGCAACCCACCAGTGTTGCGTGCTCGGTCCCGTTGGAATGGGGACAAAGACATGCGAAGGAGTTGCTCCGTGCCGCCCAAGCACATGGCCCCACGTCAAATGTGCTTGTGCATACTAATGAAGCCCTACCGAAAGCATCAGAGAGCAAAGCCCCGCAACTGGAGCCCAGTGGCGGCACGCGGAAAGGTCTCCGAAGGTTCGGGGAGACCCGTCGCAAGTGCAGGAAGGCCTTACGGAACCGTGCAGTGGCTGCAAGGTGCTGTACGCTCAGGAACATGTAGGATCCTTCGCCGCGGACCAGTGCAGTGGCACAGCCCCAGATGTCCATGGACAAAGAAGGGGTCGAGAGCCGACAAAAAAACACATCCCTGCGATCACTGGAATTCTATGCTGAATGCGGCTTGAGTGGCCAAGAACTCCAGGAGCTGTGCTTGACAGTAAATGCCTGAGAATGCCCGCTGCCAGTGAAGCCCCTGAATGCTGCCAAGCAGCCACGGATTTCGCAGTTTGTTTGTTTTCGACTCTTTGTTGATTTCGCCGGGCGCGCCCACTCCCCCAGGCGCAAGTGCTTCGTCTTGTACAACCCTTCGCTGCAGCCAAACACATCATTGCAACCGCATGTTCAAGGAGCTTGCGGTATGTACGAGTACAATTTGAATCGTTTGGGCATGACATAGTTTCGAGGTTCTAGTTTCGGATCGGCTGCCGGAGCTTTCGCGGCGCCCAGTTTCGGCACAGCAGGAAGCAGTTTCAGGGCGCGGGCCTGTCAGCTTCAGGGGCCGAGGTGGGCAGTTGCAATTCGATTCTTGCAGGCCTAGGCCGGAAACTGATGGCGTGACACCGGAACTGACCCTGTCCTGATCCGAAACTGTCAAAGGCCATGTTCCGAGATTCCACTCCGAAACTGGCCTCGAAAACCATGAAACTCACAATCTCCTGTACTGAGCCGGAACACCAAAGATGCACAGGCATGCGACAAGAATTTACCGTCAATGTACAGCACATCCTCGGTTCAATTGTCCGGCAGGGTCCGGCCGCCGGGTTCGCAGTGGGCCAAGAGCGTAACAAATGCGCGTTATAAGCAACGGCGCAGGGGTGGGGACCCCACTGGGCGGGGGGCAGTACATATCTGATGGAGATAGATAGTGTGTGACGGCGGAAACTCCAGCCTCTAATTAGTAGGTGTCTGCCGGGACAGGTAGCTGAAACCTGCAACCTCTAACCAGTAGGTATGACGGGATAGATAGCATCTGACGGACCTGATAATAGCCGACGGGCTAGATAGATAGATGTAGTACCTGACGGCCTGCGTCCGGGAGCAGGTACGCCGGGGAGTGAGCACCCGGGAGCAAGGTAGGTAGGCCGGCAGGTGGTAATTAGGTAGGTAGGTGGGTAGGTAAGTAGGTAGGTAGGTAGCTAGCTAGCTAGGTAGGTAAGTAAATAAGTCGATAGGCAGATAAACAGCAAGATAGATTTGTAGATAGGTAGATCGACAGATAGTTACAGATACTGCAGACAGATACATAGAGATATAAACAGACAAACAGACAGACAGGTAGATAGATAGATAAACAGATACACAAATGGATAAAGACATATGCAGATAGACAGACAAAACAGAGTTGGGGGGGAGGGGCTTAGCCCAGAGGAAGAGAGATGGGTAGGTAGGCAGACGAGGAGACAGAGATGGATGGTTGGATGAACAGATAGCTAGATCGAGAGTTACACAGATGGAGCTGTAGATTGGAGACGGGAGTGGGGGGAAAAAATGAGGATGGGTGGGGGGGGCGGGGGCAGGGGTGGGGCGGGAAGGGTAGTATCTTAGTACCTGTGGTGACAGACGGAGGGGCTAGCGACTGCAAGAGGGCGGGAGGACAGATAGTATCTGACGGGCGGAATCCGCGAACCTGTAACAAGCCGGTATCTGACCGGCACAGATACACAGACAGATAGAGTGGTAGACACATAGATAAAGCGTACAGAAGTAGACAGTTGAAACATGGGGGGTCTCGGGTAAATAGTACCTGACGTGACGGGTGTAGGTTGCCGACCGGTAAAGGGGTTGGGAACGGGGAGGGAGATAGATAGATAGATAGATATCTAACGGGCGGAAACCTTCAACCTCAAACCACTACTTGGAGGTTCATGGGTAGTTATAAGTGGGGTTACAAGTCCCCTAATATGAGTTATAAGCATAGTTACCCTACTTATAACCCCATTTATAACTACCCATGAGCCTCCAAGTAGGACAGATAGTGTCTGACGGACGAAAACCTCGTACCTGTTGCCAGTACGCATCTGATGCGGAAGGATAGTATCCGACGGTATGTGTGAACGTTGCTGATGGGCGGGGGCGAAAACCTTGTTGAGGCGGGGAGACAGATAGATAGTACCGAGGGGACAGTTAGGTAGGGTGGAAAAGAAGTCGGTGCTCTTTATTACCTGCGCTACCTTTGCGGACGCAAAAACGGCCCCTGCATCCTATGCCACCTACGCATTCAAAACCCTAAGCAAGCAAGCCCCAGTCGCAATAACCACAGGACAGACCAGATAATTAAGATGTCGAGGGTTGAGGGCATGTGGGAGGTTCAGGCCAGGTTTACATGGATTGAATAAACCGTGCCTTTGCCAGGTTCTCCCTCGATCTCCATCGGTTCAGGGGCCAGTGTGATACCGAGGTGTGTGGTCGGGGCGAGTCGTGGAAATTAACCTGCATAATCCTGCATAGCTGTGGGAAGCAAGGGCCGATGTTGCCGTTGCGTCTGAATGTTACAGCTCATCCACATATGAGCGCCGTGACTGATCCAAAAGCGCTCTCGCTGAGACGGAGGAAGCTGAGAGGAGCATGAGCGGCCCTGGTCGTACGAGAAGACGAATGTGTCACATTGGAAACCCAGCCCTCGCTATTCGCGCTCCAGCTCCGGACGCTTCGTCCTCCACTAACGATCTCAATGCATCATCTAAAACAGTGACAGGCATCCACGTCCTGCACCGGAGTGGTAACCTGGTAGACTTCCGTTGCATGCTGTTTGAATAATCCTGCTTCTGACCTGCACCCAAGATTCATCAGCCATGTTTGTCCTTCATATTCCGAAAACTCGAAAGGCGATTGAACACCGAGAAGTTGCTGCCCACGTCCAGCAGTGTCCGGGTCGGAGAGATATTCGACAGGCTTCGGTAATCCCTCATCGTTCTTTCAAAATCGTTCGAAATGGACCATACTTTCCCGAAGCAACTTGGCTGACACAACTTGGCAGGTTGGGACGATTGATATGCTTAAGGTACGATTTTATCCAGGCCGAGGGTGGGCATTTCAATTTCCTGGGTCCTGTGTTAGAAGCTGCGGCCGAGCTGCCATTCAACAAGTCCTCGGAAGGGAAATTCGCAGTTGAAAGCAACAAAGCTGTGCGTGCGTGGCAGGGGCAGTTCTACAGCTGGCAGTGGGTGCTTGAGTTTTCTCGCTCCTGTGGTGAGTGCATGGTATAATTCCCCTTTTTTCGCCGCTTGCAGGTGCACGTTGGCCACTTAAGGAGTTCTCATGAGTGAGAGCGCGGGAGAGAGAGAGAGAGAGACACACAGAGAGGGCCGAGAGCACAAAGAACCACCTTCCGTGAAGAAGCTTAAAGTTACCGATTCTCTCACGGTGACCGAGACGTTCGCAAAAGTCGGTTGATCCAGAGCAATTATCAAGGAAGCTTCCCAGCCGCCGAGCATTTTGCGCCAAGTCTCCACGATTGAAATGAAGTCCGAAGTGCTAAGAGCCAAGATGATGATGAGCCTGAGGTCATCTCGGACTCTATTCTGAAGTGCCCCTGCAGTGGTACTTGCATTGGAAGCTTCTCAGGCCGGAACCCCGTCGCCAAACCAACATAAGGCGTATTGTGGCCTCAGCTGTCATTTGCGGACTGTGTACGGAAATACCTGTTATGAGAACCGTTGTTGGGCAACAAGCTGCTCTCGCACCCTTTTCTCCTCACGCGCCATCTTCCAGCAGCACTCGCTTCATGCGATGCGCCAGTCCTGTGACCACGCCGGGCAACTTATCCAGCATGTCCTCCAGCTGGAGCGAGCCAACAGTGACGGAACCGCCCCTCTACAAAACTCGAGAACCACCACGAGTTTGGTCCGCGATGTCCACGCACCACGAGGGTTCTCCGACGCCACCATGCTATACTACAGAAAAATAGCCCGGTAAAGGTATGTAAGCCAGCTATCTATCTATGTGTCTTTCTATCTATCTATCTATCTATCTATCTATCCATCTGTAAATAGCAGCTATCCGGTACATACATATATATATATATATATACATATATACATATATATATATATATGTGTGTGTGTGTGTGTATGTGTATATGTATACGCGCATAGACTTATACATGTATATGATATGCTATGATATGTGTGTATACATGCATGCATACCTGCACACATACATCCATCCATCCATACATGTATGGCAGTTCGGAGCTTTGATCGATTTGCAAGGAGCGTTCGAATAGCCTACTCAGCTCAATCGCCCACGACGGGCCGAATGCTGGTCTTTTCTCAGGACGTGGGCTTCAGATCCCGCTGCATTACGGTATGGACAGCTGGCATTATACGGCTAATTCGCAAGATCTCTAAAATTCCGGGAAGAGCTTCGTATGCCTGTACAGAAGCCGTCCTTTGTTCTGATCCTTTGGGCATGGTTACACGGTCGCATTCGATTCCACAGCATGCGCTGGGAACATGGACGTTTTGATCGGGCATGGATGATCGGTCCTGCAGTACACGCATGACGCACTGGGAACATCCATGCCATCATCGTTTCGGCATGCATGCCAAGTATGCACCGGAACCAGGGATGCCATATACTGTCATCCTTCACGCATGGATGAGCAGTCCCACATTATGCACCGGCAACGCGGACGTTATCATCCTTCGCGAAAGGACAGAAACGGCAAGCATCAACAACACGAGTTTTGGACCCGCAACAAGAAACACACATGTTGCAAGCAAAACCAACATAAAGAGCAAAGCAGGGTAAACTCAGAAGCAGCAGGGTCCGGGTGGCAGGTCAGCCACCTGGCGCAAACTACTGTGGCTTGCCCTGCTGATTATGCTGACTAATCTGATGGATGCCCTGCTGACCTTGCCACTGGGTGACCGTGCAGACACGACACATAGCGTCAGCTGGACTCACTGCACTTCATGCCGAAGACCACCACGCCGTAATGTGAGCACGGTTTCGGGAGGCAAAGGCGAACAGGAGTGTCGGGCAGACGAGAAATCTTGCAGGCAGAATCAAAATTGCCAACGTCGGAACAGTCCACCTTCCTTTAGAACGGCGAGATTTCGAGACCACGCCAAGGACACTGCCGAGCCGAATCCCTTGCGCTATGACCTATCATCAGAACGTAAGCACTCCATAGCGTTGCCATACTGCTTGGGGAAGAGTTCGTCGTTATCCCGCGTTCTGAACCTTACATATCCTTACTGATCCCTTTGTTGTTTCTGGTCTTGGCCACCAAGCTCCAAGAGTTACATGTTTAGGTGCTGTTCGGTTGAAATGCAGCGACAGCTGGGGAAATAAGTGTTTCTCAGCGAGTTTAGCGTGGTCCACTGCGAAGCCTGTAGCGGGCATTCGTGTAGAGCAAGCAGGCTGGGCCCAGGGTGGTCGTCGCAGAAAGGACTCGGGAATCGGGACAGGACCCAGAACCGGCATCATGAGTACTCTTTTCTGACAACGAACGGCTCGAAGTCTTGTTGTACGAAAATCGCAACGAAAGTTTGCAGAATCTGTAGGAACCAGACGACAATAGACTACATCACAATAAGCATTCCAAGTGCAGTCGCTCCTTAATGCTGCTCTCCGCAGCGGCTGACTGCATCAAGCGCTGTACTTCTTCCTTGTCCTCGATGCCTTAGCGGCCGAGCTTAATTCCTGGATGGCTACTCGCTGATGCAGTAGGCCTGCTTTGCGAAACGCCTTACACCTGGGCATCTAGAGAAAATGACTGTTCGGGGATCGAGAAATTCGGTCAAACCGGCCGAGTCGGGCATGCTACCCATTTCTGATTTCAATCATGTTCCAGGGGCCTGTGTTAGAAAAGTTGCATGGGACGGACGCGCCTCAGAAAGATCAGCTAGCGCCTCTTACGCGTCTCACAGCACCGTGCAGCCTGGCGGCTCAGCTTGCCCTCGTCTTGCCAGAAGTGCAGCGGCAATAAAGCACTTTCAAGCGCGTCGAGATTGGCGACGGCATCCTCGTCTCACAAAAGGACAAGGGGGTATGCAGCATGCACACCAAGCAGGGGCTTTGACTCTCACACCCGGTGTTGCTTACTGACACACACCGAGCAGCTATCAGCAAAGGTAAGATCCCACCTGAGGTCTCGGAACAGTGTAGAACACGGAAGCTATCAAAAACAGCCCTTGCAGACTGAAAGGCCTTCTTGCGCTGCGTCCTCCAAAGCCACGCTGAGCCTCTTCATCCTGATGCAGGCATCGATCGAATAGTCGTCGTGTCGCTCAATTGCTGTCGGCTCGCATCACTTATTGCGACCACGGTCTCAAAGCCAATCGCGGCAAAGTTCTCATTTGCCAAAGAGACACCAGCAGCTGCATTCTCGCAAAGAAGGCCTGCCGGCCGAGGCACTCTTTCAACTGAAACCTTTCCCCATCGAAGTGCCTGCAAAATCTTGCGTCGCTCCTCGGCTTGTTGGGCGGCGGCCTGCTTTAGACATGCTCAACATCTCATGGGCCAAATGTCCAAAAACGCAAGGGAACCAGGAACAGGAAAGGCACCTTCATTTCCAAGGCCTGCTGTTCAAGGCGCTGCAGGGTGTCGATGTCCAGAAAATCGTATAGAACAAAGGCAGTGCAACAGTTTGTCACAGCTAGCGACATCGTGACGACCTCAGCATCGAAGCATGTCAGCAGTTCTTAACTACGATCCTTAGCGCATATGCAGGCAGTCACAGGATCTGGTATTTGTCTGAGCAATGCGCGTGCGAAGGGCTGCCTTGGATGGAGCCACTGCTACGCTGAGCTAGGCTGCCAGGAAAACGCAGCCTTTAAAGGGCCTAGCTGTTTTCGTCTGGATGCTGAGAAGGAAGGCATTCACTAGGAGCAGCCCAAGGCCGAGAAGAAAGCTGAGCATGAACGCGAGATGCTCCGGCGAGAGGATGATGCAAACAAAAACCAGACCTGAACAGCAGAAGCTCTGCCTAGCTGCTCTGTGCGTGTCACGAAGAAATGAGACAGTGGACGCATCCCTCTCTGCTTCATCTTCCAGCTGTTCCTCGGCCTTGCTCTGCTCGATTCTCTCTCAGTCAAGCGTCAACGTATGCGCAAGGGGTAGCTGTCTTCGTTCATGTCGAAGCCACATCCAGCTCCAAGCCTTATTGCGTTTGCATTGAGTCGCGACATTATGAACTGCTGCACAATGCGTCGTTTGACTGCTAGACCGCTGAGGAGAAGATTACGATATGAAGTCTGCATAGATTTGTTTGGCACTCCGTGCTGCCTGCCTGGTCGAGGGTTGGATCAACCGATCAAGCTCACTTGACACTAACTCATACTGAAACTCGTCGGTTGATGAAGCCTTCTCTTCCAAGAAGCTGGAACTTGAACCAGTATAGCTCCATTGACGAAGGGATACGGCGTGCGGGCAGTTCGCAGATGGCCTACAATCACATGCAATAGCTCAATGTGCAACATCGCACCTCTTACTTCCCTGACAATTCTCTCCTACAGTACCGGCGGTGCAAGAAATGGTAGTTTACTATAGTTTACTGCTGCACCCTCTGGCAGCAAACATCCGTCGTCTTTTTACGCCTCAGCACGCGATGCATTCGGACTAAGAGTTGAGCCTCCAGCTCCCCGCCCCGTCCTGTGTCCACCCTCTGTCAAACAGCGCCCTCGCCTCCGTTCTGTGTGCCGCACAAGTTCCAGGCTCAGTTTCATCCAGTTTCTAGCCTTCGTGGTCTTTAGCGCATGTGCTGGTACTTCGGTCTGCAGCTTGCAGGGTTTGAGGATCGAAGGACACCTTTCTGGATAGTTTGAAGCTCGAGCCTGCGTCGAAACCCATAATGTGCATGCTGTATGTGAGAGAGCCTTCCACCCAAAACCAAGGACTAAACACGACGCCCCTGTAGGATGCTTGATAACGAAAAATGACGGCAGAAGGAAACAAGCACAAAGCCAAAACGGTACACGGGAAGCAGAATGAGACAGGCAAGTAGGTCAGAGCACCGAGTAAACAAGAGAGAAAGCAGCAGAAGCAGAAAGCAAAACCACGCAAACTCTACAAACAAGTGACAGCCGCAACTAGTTGGTACACCGATGTTTGTGCTTTTGGGGCTTCCAATGTGGCCCACCTCGTTTTGCCTTTCAGCCGAGGCCAAACTCCAGCGCCCCCTGCACATCTAAAACGTATCCCGACAGAAGCCAAACTTTGCGCACCTGTAGGGTGCTCAGGCTTCCTGCATCCTAAACTTCAGCGGAAATGGGAACATCAAAGGTGACCCTGAAGCTTGGCAGATCTTCCTTTTGGCTTCACTCGCTGGCCTAATTTGTGTAAGGAGAGCCTTTCGTCTTTATTGGGTAGATCTTCTGTTTGCGCTTCTCTCTGACAGATCTTTCCATGAATCCGCTGCAGCGCAACCAATAGCGTCTCTAGCAGCTTCAGCGCTGGATGCGCTGGCTGTGCTTTGATATTCATGCTATTCTGTTGGTGTAGCTCAACGTGGCACATGCCGCAATAACTCCTATGTATGTGGATGCTCTACCTAGCGAGTGCCACGCCTCCGCTTTGTGCAGATCACCTTCTTCTTCATCCGGCTGGGTCTTCGCAAATCCTAGAGGCCAGGAAATAAATCGAGTCGACAACGAACAAAACACTGCCAGAACACGACAACAACGACGCCGGAACCGGGCAATGGGGAGGCCAGAGAGTCCGAACCCTTTTCGGCATGGGGGTTTGCCCGCAAGCAATAATCCCCTTTTTTTGTGAAGCTTGAGCTCGGCGGTTTCCGATTTTTCTTCAATGCAAGCGGAACGTTACATAGAACTCAGCGGGGCTTCAATCAATTCATGTATCCTGGCTTGAGGCACTATATCTTCAACGCCACGCCTGCGACAGGGGAGACTTGACACTCTCCTCGTTGACGACTGCAGAATGTAAGCAAGTGAGCACTCATAGCCAAGATGCGCTTCAAGCCAGTCCACTTCAAGGCTTTTTGTTGCAGGTGTCTCATCTTCTTCCATGCCGTCTTCATGGACAGCACTCCCTGAAACAACTTGCAAGCAAGAAGGGTGCTGAGACCTAGTTGCAAGTGCTTCCCGGACTGCCTTCTTGCCCTCTTCGGTGTGCTCACTGATGAAACGAATCTCCTTCGCCTCATCTCACGGTTCAGTGCAGACGATGACATTTTCTCAAACTGCGGATCAGGACACTGGTAGTCACATAGACAGACTGACAGACAAAAATGTTTCTTGAGCACACACATGTACATATACATATGTTACATATATATATATATACATATATATATATATATGGTCAGGCGCTCCGCGGCCCCCCCCCCTCCCCCCCAACGGTACCCCTCCCCCCTGTGGGTGGGGTGTGGGGTCCCTCTTCCCCCTGTGGTGTGGTTGTGGGGTTTTGGGGTTTAGGGTTTAGCTCAAGTTTTCGAGTTTGGGGTTCGGGGTCTAAAGTTAAAAGTTATAAGGCTGCGAATCGACAAGAGTTTAGGGAGGATTTGGGGTGTAGGTTGGTTAGGGTGA
>CAJNDV010035719.1:55569-109098 GCA_905221635.1 Symbiodinium sp. CCMP2456
TGCAGCGCGAACTGGAATGGCCTCGTGGCATGGTCGAACTTGCCCACAAATGCTTTCCGTACCGCGGCTCGCATGAAAGGAAGTGCATCTTGTAGCGTGGGGGTTGGGTGTCGCAATTCGTCCACAGAGTCCACGTCGGGCAGACTGGGACTTAGTGGCGGCCGTCATTGTCGTCAGTCACCAAGTCGATGTCAGCCTGCGCCGCCACGGGGCTGGGCTGGGACCCTCGCGTGTGCGGCGAGCGCGGCGCCCCCCCATGGAGCGTCTGGCGGGCGAACGCGCGTCGACGCCGGTGCGAGCGCGCCGCACATCCTTTGCCAACGATTGACTTGGCGCTGTTAGGGGGGCGTGCTGGTGTTTGGCTGTTTGGACTGCTTGGGTCCAGTTGGGTTTGGTGGTGGTGGGCGGGTGTTATTTAAGGTCTTAGGGTCTAGGGTGAAGGGTTTTGGGGTTTGCTTGTTGGATTTCGAGCCTGAGGGTTCTGTGCCACACCAGGCATGTTGGCCAGCGATTTCATGCTTGAGCATGTTGTTTCGGTGTTGAAATCATGTCTGCAGGTGTTGTTCTTGCAGTCCACACGCGGCGTAGCCTCTCTGTCAAGCAGCTGTGTAGCTCTCCACCTACCACCAGCGACAGCTACCGGGGCAGCCCACCGGTGAGAGGTGCCTTTTCCACATGATGATGGTTTTGCCTCATCACCTTAGACGCCTGCCGTAGGAGCAGTAGCAGTCTTCGCACAAACAGTCGCTGCAGTCTGCGCACCCGGATCTGCAACGTCAGCTGGTCACTGGCAGACGACATGGCTGCGATGGAATCTAGAAGGTGGTACGGTGGAGAGCTACACAGCTGCTTGACAGAGAGGCTACGACGCGTGTGGAATGCAAGAACAACACCTGCAGACATGATTTCAACACCGAAACAACANNGCTCAAGCATGAAATCGCTGGCCAACATGCCTGGTGTGGCACAGAACCCTCAGGCTCGAAATCCAACAAGCAAACCCCAAAACCCTTCACCCTAGACCCTAAGACCTTAAATAACACCCGCCCACCACCACCAAACAACAACCCAAATGGACCCAAGCAGTCCAAACAGCCAAACACCAGCACGCCCCCCTAACAGCGCCCAAGTTGAGCCGCAAAAGCGACTGCTACGCCTTCGTATGTTTGGAGCAGGGCCACTTGCACTGCAGCAGGGACGTATCCTTGCGAGAAGGCTGCGCAGTAGGCCCTCGCCGTAACGCACCTGCCGCATTGCCAATCATGTGCGGCGGCCTGTGTCGGGGCGCCTGCGGCCGCGTGGAGGAGTGGCAGGAACAGCCAGAAACACCGCTCACCTGGTGCTTCGTGTGGTGGGCGGGCATCTTGCCAGCATTTGCCAGCATAGCGGCTCGTCGGGGACTGGCAGCAAACTGTTGCGTACGCCGAGCATTGAGCTCGGCAGGCGAGCATCTTGACGGGACAACGGCTCGGCCTTGGTGTCCCGCTCGCGTGGCGGTGAGTCCGGCGAACGGGGCGGCGTGAAGCCGGGTGTCGCCTCGTCGGGTGCTGCTGGTGCCATCGCTCCCGAGAGTTCCGCTTGGACCTCACCACGGGGTGAAACGAACGGAGTAGCGTGCTGCTGCGAGCAGGGCAGTCCAGCGCCCGGCAAGGAAGTCGCGCACTCGTTGGAGCAGCGCCTCGCGTCCGGTTAAGCCCGTAACCCGCGCGCGGAAGAGAAGCAGGCGCGGGACCAGAACAGCTTCCAAGCTAGGGTTTGTTGTGCTTCGCCGGCTCGCGAGTGTGCATCGCGCAAGGCTCGGAGAGAGAAGGTGTTGGTCTTGCCGTATGCCGGGCCGCAGAAATGCCGGCACACCCTGCGTAGTGGGCAGCCGACTTGCGAACTGGGTTTGCAAATCGACGACATCAAGTTGTGCCCATGCGGCTGCAGGGACGTTGGACGGGGCTGTAGACGAGTCCTCCGAATCAGTGGGGGCGGCAGCGCTCGGAGCTTGCGCAGGCCGTTCCGCGGAGTCGTCTTCGGCCTGAGATAGCGCGAGGCGAGGGCCGCGCTCGTCTGGTGGCGGCTGAGCCGGCGCCCAGCCTCGGAAGTGGCGGCTGCTGCTTGCGGTTCAGCGCCGGCGGGCGCGCGGGCGTCATCGCGCGGGGGAGCTCCTGTAGTGGAGCTAGCTGCTGCAGCACCTGCTGTGTTGGCCACACGTGGCGGGCGGCAGGGGCACGTCGCAGGCTGTCAACCAAGCGTTCGAGCGTGGAGGCGGCAGAGGTACCCAGCAGCATGGCAATGGTGAGGAATGCTTCTTGCCGTGCAGCAGCGAGGTAGTGCCCATCCCGCGGCTGACAAGTTCGGCCAGCGAAGTGACTTGCGCGTGCCGCAACGCGGCCCACTCCCGGAAACGGCGGAGCGACGGGGAGAGGCGCAGCGACGAGGGGTGAAATGCTTGGCTAACGTGCTCGACGGCGTGCGCGAGCTCGGGTACGACGCAAGCGGCGCTAAACGTATACCCCGAACTCGAGGGTGCCAAACGTGCGCGGCTCGTCGTAATCGGGATCAAGGCCGGCGGGCGCTTCAACACCAAAGCAACCTCCTTCCTGCGTCTCTTAGCGCAGCACCGCGCAGCCGGCGTCGCCGCACCGCTACGGGCGGCTGCACACGCGGGCTAGGTGCAAAGGTGGTCCGGAATGCTCGCTGTGGCTGCGAGGCGTGCCATTGCGTGCCTATACTTGAGTTTCCGGCCGCTGGTGAGGCGTGCGTCGTGCGTCGCGTGTGAGGGGCCGGCACTGCACGAAGTCCTATAGAACGCATGGGGTGACGCGCAGCCGCTTGGCAGCGCCAACTTCACGCGCCTCCGTCGGCTGCAGTACGTGGTGCGTTCGCGGACCTGTGACCGCATGCGGAAGAAACCGCAGAGGTGAGGCAAGAGCATGCGTCCACATGCTAGCAAAAGTCGGCGCGTCGCCAGTGGTCTCACAAGAAGTGACTGGCCAGTCCCATAGGGGCCGCCGTGGCTAGCTGCATCCCAATTCTGCTGGCGACGGCTGCGAGGGCGGGGCAAGCGTCCGGCGAGGCGAAGCTGGACCTCAAGGCTTGTGGGCGTCGCGGCGGTTGCGGCGCTCTGGAAGCTTGGGCGCGGTTTGAAGGACGTGCTGGAAGATTAGGTGTGCATACGAGTAGCTCCGACGCTGTGGTCGCCCATGCCTAAGTAGGCGCCTCCTTCCGAAGGAGCCGTGCTCAAGAAACTAAAGCGGCGGCGGCCCCCTGCCGCAGGGCGCAGGGCACCCGAGCACGATGCCAGCACCAGCACACTTAAGTTCGGACCCAGCGACGTCGAGGAAAGGTGTCACGATACACACATCATCGAGGACAGTGGTGAAGCGTTCACACGGGCGCACGCTCTCGTCAGCCACACTGGAGTGTTGGCAAGCGCGTGAAAAGTCGGGACTATGCAGCGCGTCGCCCTGCTCGCAGGCATTGCCCTAAGTGATCATTCGCTGTGTGCCGGTATAGGGTCTACATCGCAAGTGCTGTGGTGACTTCGCGCAGTTTGCGCAACAACGCAGCACCTCAAATTAAATTAAGTGGCATCTTACATACACTGCGGCCGAAACTATCTTGGCGTCAGCGTCAAGGTCGACAACATTTAGCAGAACGCAGGACAAAGCATTTAGGTGCCGGCACATGTCTGAAGCACGAACTGGCAGGGACGGGTTGATGCATGAAACATGTCGGTACACAGGCGTGCCAAGCAACGCGACACACGCCTATTCTCGCACCTGGCCGGCAGGCTTATGCGGTGCTGTGAGGCGGAAGAGAGCAAGTGCAGCATGGCGGGGGCTTGAGCTGCAGCCAGCACGTGTGCGATCGTCTGCGCGTGTGCGGCATGGGCAAACACTTCAACAGCTTCCGAATCGAGTCCGGCAGCATCGGCAGCTTCCGTTCCAAGGACCAGACAGCCTGAGCGACATTGGTGGCTGGTAGCTGTCAGCCCGACCGGTGCTTCGGGATGGAAGTCATGCACCTCAACGGGGACTTTCGAAACAAGCTCTGGCGGGCGCGGGTCCGGATCGCACAGCGCGCGAAACTTTCGTCAGCGCAACGTCGCCGCAGTTAACGCACCTCGGCCTCGACACTTGGCGCCACCGGATGTTACATCGTCTGGGTTTCTCCTTCTGGCTGGGCCCAAATTTGCCTTGAGTTGAGCGATACGGACGATACCCCCGGATGAGTTGAAGCCACATATGTCATCATATGTCCTTGCCAAACCATCCCCGTCGATCCTACAGCACGTGTATGGTTTTCGGTTTTGGGATTCAAACTTGTGCGTACAATGGCTTATATACAACCAATCCAACCGATTCTTGCTTTTGCTGAAAGCTCTGGCATGGTCATTTTCATGCTGTTGTTTCTGCTATATACTGCGACTTTGCTTGACCCTCCGCATTCTACCGAGAGCCCTACACCCCAAAAGCCCTCGAAGAGCACAACGCGCACACCAACAGCAAGTTGCAGAAGTGCTTCCCTGCAGTGTCTGCAGTCGCCAAATCAGAAAAAAGGAACGTGGATGATGATGATGATGATGATGATGACGATGACTGTGCTCAACACTTCGCCGCTATTCACATGCGGGTTTGCCACAGAGCCCTGCGCGCTCACCATGGACTTCCGCCGGAGGTCGCGGAGCGATGCCGGCTACTAGTGCTGTGGCCACCTCGGAGCCGGTGGCATCCAAAGCGCACGCGGTCTCGGGTTCCACGGCATGCAGGTTGAAATCTGGCGAAACCTGTGGGAATTTGGAATGGATTGGAAGTTTTGGGTCGGGCCCAAGGATCTTTCTGAATTTGCGATGGTTTCACATGGTTTCACCGTCCCAGGCATGGTGCGGAACGTGGGTGGCTGGTGACTTCTGCATGGCTTCGCAGGAGACGGTGCTTGTGGGGGGGGGGGGGGCAGCTTGCAGCCTGAAGCACGGAGCTTGCTCTGAACTTGGCGGCATATGGCTGCTCTCAAACCCAACTCTCGAGAAATGCTTTGCCACTGCTTGCCCAGCCTGCAGCTGAAATTACATCTTCAGTTCCAAACGGCCCCCCAGCGACGGAGTAATAGATGATGGCCACCTTGACTGCAGAAATCAAGTGCAGACTTGTGAGCATTTCCTGTTGCAATGGCGGGGCAAGGCCGGGCATCGACAGTGAGCGCAACCTCGCCGGCTGCCTGACAAGGCTTCTCTAGCCAGAAACGAAGATACAAGCATGTGCAAACCCAGAGTCGAAGAGTACCAGCCGCAGAAGCTGGAAGCAGCATCCAAATTTAGATCTCACTCTAGCCGCGGTCACGCTTTGAGACTCTAGCCGCGGTCACGCTTTGAGAAACTTACTGTTGCTCTATATGACTCTATATAACTTCAACGCCATGTTCTGCAGCGAGCTCGCGAGCAGCCGCCGTGGCACGATGTTCGGGCTGCCATTTTTCTTCTCGAAGGAGGACCCGCATCTGTAAGTGTTGATATGACCCGGCCTGGTCATGGAGCACCATCGATCGTCGAGCATCAACAGTGAAACGCAGGCCTGCAGAAGGAGCTGAGTCTGATTCTCTCCAGGCAAAGAAGCAAGCTGCAACACATGTTTCATCCCGTGTTTGCCGAGCGTTAACAATGACAATGGAGAGGAAAGTCACGTGCCTAGTTGCCCGTCGCCACTCGGTGGACTGCACAATCTCACCGACGTCGATGTGAACACCATGGCCCAAGTTGGATGCCATGCGTCAATTTCCTCTCCTACATCCTGTGGACATGAGCATGACTGTAAGAGTTGCACCTATCGTCACTTATGCAGTGCAAGCACTGTATCGGAAAAGCTTTGTCGTGTAATGTTGAATGCACTGGAATCTGTGAGGCCCGCTTGTTCTTGCATTGAGCTGCGCTTGGGCTGTGGCAGGGTCTGCTTGTCGCCACTGCTTCTCATGTCTGTGAACGCTCAAACCCACTACAGTGTATAGGGTGCCGGGGTTCTCGGTTTTAGGGGACCTCGGCGGGACTGCTGGCTCGAGTGTGTGGAGATCGCCAACTCTTCCGATCTACTGATAAAAGCAGGGTAGCGGGACTTGCCTTCCATCCAACCGGGAATGGGAGAGCAAGGACTGACTCTCTCCGTCTCAGTCTTCTTACTGGCTCAGATCCCCGGCGAGCGCACACGTGCAGCTGCATGCGGCTGTGCAGCCGTGTTCAAAGCACCTTCCCCCTATCAAATGGGCTGAAGCGTCGGCACCTACCTGGAGCATCCTGGAGCAGACGATACCAAACGTTGCAGGCAGTGACAAAGCACGATGTAACCACTCAAGCAGAAGGCACCGCCAATACTGGGGAACCTCAAGGCTTAGGGAGCATCTGAAGCCCCCCGGCCACTAGGGGCCCCCAATGTTTGGGGACTCTTTCTTTCTTTCTGCCGGGCTTAGGGGTCGCTTGGGCGACCCTCAGGCCCTGGCCCTCCCGACCACCCATTGTTTTATTTGAAGGGGGCTCTCTCTCTCTCTCTCTCTCTTTCTTTCCCTAGGCCCACGGCGAACGGCTTGTGGCCTCTCTCTCGCCTCACTCTGCGGCTCTTCCAGCCTGCCCCTTCTCGTTCAGGCTCACCACGCCGCATGCAATCACTCCGAGCCTGACTCAAGGCCGCATGGGGCTCACTCGTCTTAGGTACTCAAGCTCTGGTGGATTGAAGAGCACAGTTGGATTGGGCACACGAACCTCTCGTCTCTCATCATCTTCTGCGGCAGACGAAATTCGCAAGGTCGGTTCTGTGTCGTTCAACGATGCCAGTCAGTTCATGGCCGGTGGAGGTCATCTGCTGCATGCACTCGACTTCGCAAAAAGCCTTCCGTCATTTATGTACACGGATAGCTGTGATTGCAGAAATCCTTCCCGTCGCTTCAGGCAATATATGGTTGTCCCGCAGGGCGGCAACCGAACTTTGGCCTGAAGGATGCGTCAGTGGTCAGACTGTGAAAGGGATGAAATGAATTCCAGGAGCCGGGTGCCATATGCTTGCTCATCCCATCGCAAGGCCTCCCTTCGGGCTGAAGCACCCAGCATTTCAAGCTCTGGATCTCTCAGGAGATTTGTTATTGCTGCCGCAGCCTCGTCCGACAATTCGTTCTCGTCCGGTGGCATGTCTACACAAAGTGAATGCGAGCCCACAAGTGCCCAGGCGCCCACGGATTCACCGGCCAAAACAGACGGCGCTGCACAGGCTGCCGCTTCAACAATTGTCATGCCGTATGCGTCATAGGCACATGGATGGAAGTTCAGAGCCGTTCGACCAAAAACGGCTGCCAAAGACTTCGGTGCGAGAAAAGTGTCAACTATAATTGCACCTGGCACCAGTCTTTTTAATTCGGCCTTGACTGCTGCAGCATAAGATTCGTCAGAGCTGGAGCCAGCCAACAGTGGGATAAGACCGAGCTCATGTAGGGTGTCCTTCGCCATCTGCAAGAAGCGCAAGAACCGGAAAACATTCTTCTCAGGCGAGATGCGAGCAACACAGGTGACAAGAAATCGTTGCTTCTTTGAACCCTCTGGACGTAAAGCGTCTTTGACTTCAGCCGGTAGAAACAAGTCGAGCTCCTCCTGTGCTTGGTGGGCAAGCTCGTGCATGTCACCTCTCAATGGTGGCAGAAGAAGCTCGAACTTACCCGCTGCAGAATCAGAGATCTTCATGAGGTTCAGTCTATCAAGTTGAGAAAGAACCACGATGAGAGAGGCCCTTTGCAGGGCCTGTCTTTCCATCTCGTCAAACCATTGCCTTCGCCGCTCGTCCAGCACTCCAGAACTGTACACACGAAAGTTCATGTAGACCAGAGGCTTGCCACTTGTGCTTGGGAGCGACTGACATGCGTGAGCTCCGGTCCAGTCGACGGCCACGACCGCATCGGCCGCATTTAAACTTCTTTCCAGAGAGCGCTGCCCGTCTTCGTCTATCTGGTCGAAGACGAAGCGACTCCAGGCTGAGTGGTCATCCAGCTTAAACCAGCCGTCGGACTTTGCAAGCTTCAGCGGAATGACAGTGAGGCTGTGAACCTCAAAGAGCTCCTCTGTCGTCAAATGGCTATTCTGACCCTGAAGTTCATCGCAGGGCT
This sequence comes from Symbiodinium sp. CCMP2456, assembly GCA_905221635.1. Classification (NCBI taxonomy): domain Eukaryota; class Dinophyceae; order Suessiales; family Symbiodiniaceae; genus Symbiodinium; species Symbiodinium sp. CCMP2456. The sequence continues at coordinate 63,694 of CAJNDV010035719.1, forward strand.
GGCAGCACAGCACGGTGACTTGGCAGCCCAGTCTTAGCAGCGCCTTGGCTATGGACCGCGCGAGGATGCCGTTGCCACTGAAGGGGCTGTAAGTGAATTCATAGGTCACGAGAACGAGACGCATGCCAGGCGTGCGACATGGCTCCATGGAGGAGATGAAGTTTGGTGCTGAGTTTGCTCGGGGATCAATGTCAATTGGCTGAGCAGGCTTTGAACAGCGAAAGTGCCTGCTTCTTTAATACTTAATTTTGCACATGCTGTTGTTCTGTGCCTGAACACTATTAAGTCCGATATGGCCCTTTGTGCTGACCGAAACAGATCGAGATGGCCGACTCGAAAGAGGCCGTGCCTGCTCCCATCACGCCATAGATCTCGCACTGGCCACACCATTCAAGCACACTTCGGCTCCTGTCACAGCGACGGGACAAAGGATGAAGCATGGCTTTGAAGTTCACTGCGCTTGCCTGCTTGTCCCTGGCGAAGGACTTAAGGCGCCATCCAGGTGGCACACAGCGATCGCTTCGAAGGACTCGCTGAGGCCGCTCGCATCCGGCATGGCTTGAGTTTTTCACCCTTGGAGTCATGCTGTGTTTTTTTAAAGATTTGCTGCCGGCCATCGCTTCGCCTTAAGAGTTGACGCAGCGGTGTTCAGGGAGAGGCCGCCACGCGAAATCGACGCAGTAGACGCGGCAGTGAAGCCTACCGAGCTAAACGCCGCTTCGAGAACAACTACCTCACGAAGGACGCAGATGGCGGAAGCGGGAGGCAGACCGGCTCGCAAGGGGAGGCAGGAGCAGGCAGGGCATTCGATGTAATTACCATCTTTGCAACCATTGGATACGAGGGGGCCCGGCCAAGGCAAAACAGGCTGAGCGTGGCTCCTCAGTTTCGCAAGAGACATATTGGGTCTCCACCGTCCTTCAGATCAGTACGACCGTCTTACTTGTACAATAGGTCTGCTAGCTGCTATCAAAAATCTCAGCTTCTCGGCATCCTTCATCTCAGGTTCCGGCAAGGGCGTAGCGAGTTCAGACGGATTTGACGCAGAGTCCCCCAGGCGACTCAAGCAGCGGAGGCATCGTCGCCTGTTGTCCGAGCTTTCCGGTGTGTGCCGTATGTGCTCAAAGCACCTAAACCTACTCGGACCAGCCTAAATGCATCTTTCCGCTGCCACGTCAAGGAGAATGTTGAACAAAAACAAGCTTCAGCAAAGAGGAGATTTGGGCGCAGGGCTGGACAAATCTGCCATGGGTTACCATAAATCCACTCTGGTCGGAGGCCTGGGGCGTCCTGGTCTGGTTCCCTGGGACCATGAATTGTATTGCACTTCCCTCCCAGGCCGCCCTTTTCGAGTTTTTGGTTCATGTTTGAGGGGTCCAGTAGCGGATCCGTTCGGGTGGCGAGTCAGGAGTTCTGGGATGTGCCACAGATACGGTCTCCGAACGCGTCCCCCCCCCCCCCCCCCCCCCNNCCCCCCCCCCCCCCGTCCCCCCCGTCTCGGCCCCGCCCCGCGACCGTCCCCAAGACTGCTCTGGCGCTAGCGGCTTAATTAAGGTCCGTCCAAACAAGCAGGTGAAGATCTCTGAGTTGTGGACATTGCTCGCTGGGCTGCGCGGCATCTGGGAAAAAGTCAAAACACGTACGGAAGTTTGTGCCGGCTGCGAACTGTCAAAGTGCTAAATCAGGCTCTGGACAGACTCCTCCGGCGCCGCGGAGGTTGCACCTTGCGCCACATCTGGGCTCTCGCGATTCACTGTAGTGCACAGGTCTGCATGGACGTGTGTGCTGTGGGACACACTGGAAGAGTATGCAAGAGACCATCTCGGACAATCTAAGGTTGGTGCCAGTGGAACCTCGTCGTTTGTCGCAATGTTCACCTTGACGGCACAGCATCTATGTGCGGTAGGATCCTTTCTGCCATTGAAATGCTTTAAACAGATGCAGCTTTGAGTGCGAGGGATGAGGAACCTCCTGTATCTCACACACGGGAAATGAAGCCGTGCCGTTACAGTGCTGCGAGCACCTGCATCCTGGGGCTTCAGCTTCGTCTCCACTGATGGTTCCTTCTGCCTCACCAATGCTGCTGCCGCTTCGCGTGCTGCAGGTGCTGGAGCTGAAAAACGCCTGCGCTCATCGGGTAAAGCTGCAAGTATGATACATCCGCAATCTAACACGCTGCAGGGCTTCGCAAGTTCAAGCCCTGTTGTTTCCTCACGCTGCTCCCCTCCGCTGTACCCGCTGCAGCCCTGTGATGACACACTGTTTCCACTCCTTGTCAAACGGTTGACATCGAAACCGCTGTTCAAGAAAGCATCAGCGGGAGCCCTTCTTTTTGGGCTTTTGGTGCTTCTCAACCAGGATTGCAAAAGAGAGCACGTCTCCCCAACAGCAAGAAGCAGCGGCATTTTCGTATCTTTACTGGTGGGGGTGATTCTTTCGTTTTGTTTTGGTGATCCGCAGAACGCAAGAACCTGCATCAGTAGGAACATGCTAGCTCGTCTGAGAGCCCTTGCTTTTGCTGACTACTTGACACGGGGCCGGTCTACTCCCCTAAACCAGCCGCCGTCCTTTACACAAACTGTAGGACTGTAGGTTCGATGTAGCTCAGAAGTGCACTTCTTGCCAAGTCGCAGCAAAAAGATCCGACAACTATTCGAAGCCCGCTTCGAGATCGAAGTGTGAGCTATCGCCACCAAGGTTTGTTGCACATAAGCGAAGGGGCACGTCAGACTCAGTTGAGATTCACGGAAAGGCTTGAAGTTGCAGAGAGTCGGAAACTACATCTTTGCTCCAATCCGAGGCTCTCGGACCCTGAACTGGCACGGTGCTGGATGGCAAGTTTGAGATAGTTTGAGACCCAAGCCTTGGGAAGCTTGACATCACAAGGTGGCAAATGCTGTGTGGTCACTAAGACTTGCAGGAAACAGTCCTTGACTTAGCCCTTTTGAGAACCCATCTGCAAAGCAGATAAACCTCCGGTGCCCATAAAACTCATCCCCAAGGCCTTCGACATGCTTCTGCTCGCTGCCGCCAGCATTGCCCTGAAGGGCGATGCTGCGCGTGTTCGGTGATGACTTAAGCACGACAGACACAGTCACGAAGAACTCGCTGAGTCTGAGATTGTCGCAGGGTGCCGGATTTGGATCGCCTCTTCCCTGGCACATCGAACCTAAGGCACCACGAAAGCCGGAAGGCTTCAGGACGAAATTCCAAGTGCTGCACCACCATCGCGGGCACCTCAAGGACACAGGCACGAGAACACAAGGCTGCCCTACATGGCCAGACTGGTCCTAGCCCTAGCTGGCCGTGGGAGACTGAGGCAGAACACCACGGAAGAATATGCTCCACCCACAACTCCAGCGGGACCAGCCCAAGGCCTCGGACTCTCTGCGCAATACCACAACAAACTCGCATCACTCAACGGCCGCCGGTTGCTCTGAGAAATTCGCTGGCTTGGTTTTGCATCAGGACCGCCGCCACTTGCCTGGTAGCAAGTCAAGGCTAGTGTCAAACATTATTAGTCTCTGTGTTCGCCGGAAAAAGGCTGCGCAAGACTAGGCGAAACGGAATATGTGAGATGGGCATTTGCAGATTACACGCATGCCGGTGCCTGAAGCTGCGAGGATATGCCCAATTCCTCTCCACGCTCCAAGGCTTTTGGCGCAAAGCGAAGGCAAAAGGCCTTGGCCGCTCATAGAGTATGTAGATAAGGCAGACGCTTATGGACCAGGTGATTTCTTCTGCGGCCAATTCTCTCGTGGTAGCAAGATGTGCAGGCAAGGCAGAAGCTTGACAGCTTCAAAGTCCGAGGCAGTCGCACGCCCGGCAGACCGACGACCTAACATCAGGATTGCAGGCAGCGATTCTTGTGTTTCACGGCGGACATAACCCGAGCCAGGAGAAATCGAGCATGATAAACCGCGACTTACTCCAGTGTTATTGAACATAGTGTCAGAACGTCTACTTTCGTTTTTGAGTGTATATTCTGACATTACGTTTGAGAGCAGAGGAAATATACTAGTGTTTGATCGAGCCTAGCTAAGAATTTGATTGGAATGACTGGTTCTGGGATTTGAGATTGTAGTAAGAACGTCCAACCGGGCACAAGTCCACATGGTCAGAGAACAGCCGCATCTCAACATTGGAGTGTGCGGATTTGAGATTGTAGTGATGCCCGTGCGGGATCTACAATGCTTATGTGCGTATATGGGCTGATGTATGGCAATGGTTCCCAATTTAGGCCATTCAGCAAGAGGTTTGGTCGTTGCTGCGAATCGTTGCAGTTGTTCAATTCAATGCTAAAGTGGTACTAACTAATGTGTCAGCCTCTGCAGGCACCAGCAGCGACATCAATATTTCTCAGTATCACTATCAGGGTTCCTGCCATGTCAGCGTCTCACGAAACACAGTGACCGTTTGGATTCTGATCCGTGCTGACAGGTTGACGCTGTTCAGCTGCCGCCTCAGGCGTGCCGATCTGGGACCGCTGCAGGGAGGACGCCGAGAGGAGCAGGAGCCTCTGCCCAAGCCGACGGAAGCAAGAAACGAAGCGCACTGCTCATTCTCTTCTGTCAGAAGAGCGGCCGGAAACCGCAACTTCCTCCCTAAAGCCCTCTCTAGGGGTGCAGAGCTCCAGCTGCTCTCTCCCCAATACGGCCCTAACAGCGCTGCTCTTTCACGGCTGAGGCTGGCACATCGTCACCTGTAGCTGCGCAGGACGATGACAATGTTTCACAAGATCCTGCACCGCCTCGCCCGCCGAGGTGCCGGCTTAGCTCTTGAGTAGCTGGAGGCCTCAGGATGCATCGAACATCATCGAACAAACCCACAGCGAGATGCGTTCGCTGCTCATTGATGATCATGTTTCCCATTTGCACTTGGCACCCAAACTCCACCAGTGAGGCGAAATGCACGGAGTTCAGCACCTCGATCTTGAAATGTGCCTGCAAAGGCTTGGGCGCCGCCGGGACAGCGCATCCCATTCCCCTCAATGCTCTGCCTCTGACTCCCGCACCACCCGTCGCAGCTGCTGGGAGTGGCCCGACTGGAAGGGGCCTTGATTCTGTGTCTGCTCTTGGCTGAAGCTGACAGCATCTTGCAGCTGGTTGGGCCCGTATGACTGTTGTGTCCAAGCGTGGCCTGGCGTGGCGGTGCTGTGAGTGCGCGGATTTCACATCCGAGAGCCATGCCTACCAGAACTCCACCAACCTGTGCGACAGGAGATTCTGTGAAGCCATCGGCATTCCGAACACGCAGCCTTGCGAACACGCAACATTGAGGTGTTCTGCACGAACATGCACGAACGAACAGAGCCCTATCCCCAATGAACTAGGTCCTTAGCTGCAATTTGTCTTCTGCACGAGCCATGCGGATCTGCTCTTTCAGCCTTTCCCCTGTGCCACTGTTTGGATCGGAGACTGCACGTTGTGCTGGAAGATGTCGCTATGCAAATCGGAGATACGGATCCTGCTCTCGACCGTCGCAACGCACCAAACCTTTGTTTTGCATTCCGGCAAGGAAACACTGCGCCAGCGCAAGAAGGCACGCGGCCAGACTGAACAACAGCGCAGACCCCAGACATGTGGGCAGGCTGGCCGATGATTTCTGTGAGTCCTTTCGACTGGTGCGAGGGGCAGTCCGATTCGGATGTCTGGACGTGAGGTTTTGTGCGAATAGGCTTTGATCGACTAGCTTGTCCCTCGAGCAAAACTTTTGACATCGCAAGCAGATTGCATGGTTCCAGACCTGAACCATCCTGAACAGGCAGGTGTGGAGCTTGAAGGACATTTATGTTTTTGGTCAGCGCAGTGTTGAAATTGGAATAATCCTGCCTTGTATAGGATCTATCCAGGCCACCGTGTTCGCAGTGGCACTCGAAAACAACATCCAGAACCAGACACGCAAAAAGGAGGGCAAAACGCATCAGCAGAAAAGAACGCCTGAGAAAAGGGAACACGTGGCGACGACATGCAATGCTTGCAAGAAGGGAGTCAGTGGGATGCCAAGGATCAGCAAGCATGTCCTGTTCCACAAAACACAGGATTTACGGATGCAGGATAACCACAGCCTTGCGTCATTGAGATTTCCAGGGCTTACAACAGCGAAAAACAATGAATAAGCATGCTTTTCAAGTCAATTATCGCCAATGTGTCTTGGACCAAGACGTTACCCGACCCAGATGCTAGGGCACAGTGTCGACTGCGTGGTCAGGTTGAATGGTTAATGCCCAAGATTTCTGCCTCCAGGAGGCTGTAGAGGTACTGCGCACCTCGGGGGCAACATGATCATGGCCAACAAATGTGCCTCCACTCCATACTGAGGCCACAGGCGAGGACAGGCGCAAGCTCCAATCTCAGGGTGCAAGCCCAGGAATTGCTTGGCGATTGTTGCTTTGGGCCATGTGGACTTTTTGCTTCTCGCGTCTTGTTCGCAGGCACAACCTCGGCCCGGACAGCGCGAGTCTCTTCGTGCGTCTGGCCGAGAGAAATCGACTTGAAGACTCTGGTGAAACCGTGCCCGAACTCACTTGAGCGGATCGCAATTTGTGAGCCTTGCTTCTGGCCCGATTGACCCGGCAATCAAACGGCCAAGCCGAGCTACAAGCATGGGGAGATGGCTGGTGTCGCTGGTGACCGAAGCATAACATCAGTAAGCATTTTCATTCCTGCCAAGACACGTGTAAGCGTCATCCATCATACAGAGGCCAACCTCTGCATTCCTCAGGGTGCGGCTGGACAATTGCAGAAAGTGTAACAATTAGACAAACCGTTGCCTTCCCCTAGCAAGAACTGCCGCTTGTTCCGACCAGTTAAGGGGCTGTCGATAATCTGCCAATGCTGTCATTTTCGGCTGGAGGGGTGGGCGGTTTGTTATCACAAGTGCCCGAGCGTAGGCTTTCCTGCCTGTTGTCCAGTACGTACACTTCGCTTGTGGATCCAGATCTCAGCTTACCTATGACCCGGCTCGATGAGGCACGTGCCGTTATGTTTGAGGGCTGAAACAACAGAACGCACAACTACAACATCCGAATCAAGAAGCTGACCTCGGCCATTCAAGACTTGATGCATACAATGACTCCATTACTCACTATAGCTTCTCTGTTCAAGTCTCCACCCGCAGGGCGCAGCGCTGAAGTTTGACGCCGTGGACCTTGAGGAAGCAGTATTGGCCAGAACATATAACACGTGCAACGTAGAATTGTCTGAGCGATCAAATTCCAAGCGGCAGCAGGAGTGCGATGAAATCCCGCCAAGTGTACCCATGCGAGATCATGCAAGTCTTAACCCACACAAGTCCCTTTGCACGGACAGCCCTCTACGCTGGCTTCCTTTCAATTTGTTCATTCAAGCAGGTTCTTGGAGTGAGGATATCTCGGCAATTCTGAGAGCTTGTGGTTTATGGCGCGGGGTCAAGCACTTGACAAGCTTGCGACCTAGTCCCAGCGCTCCTACAAGGCAGAGGTCTCGCCAGGAGGGTGCGAGGTGACTGTGTCCGTCGAAGGGCAGTTGAGGACAGGCTAGTCAGAAAGCGATGACGATGCAATGCCCGCTTCTACCAGTATCATGTCCATCAACATCCATGAAGATGCAAAGACACGCGGGACGGGGGCAAGATCGGCGGCCTGGAGTGGAGTGTCGAAGCTGATGATCCGAACCGGTGGGCGTCGCATCATGCCGTCGCCGTAAGGCACACTTTTCTGGTAGAGAGTGCGACAAGCGTCGACCAGTGCAACCCGAGACAGGAGGCGACTAAAAAAAGGGCAAGAAGGGACACACGACTCAACTCACAGCGAGGGATTTACAGGATCCTGTTCCATCCCGACTTCCGGAAGAACATGCATGAGTTCCTAGCATCAATTGCTGTGAAAGTGCTCCTACCAAAGTTTTCATGCTGATATGACTTCCGGATCCCTGCTGGCAGAAAGCTCCGATCGTAACAACAGGTCAGCAAGGAACGGCAAAATTACGATGGTCCGCGCCGAAAAGTGCAATTTCGGCAAAGATCGGCTGCAAGCAAAGTTGGCTTTGATTCATCATTGGGTTTCATGCGGCAAAACCCAGCAGCAATCTTCATCCTGCAGTGGCAGCAACAGTACCTCCAGTCATTTGAGGATTGTGCCAGTGGAAGACCCATGACTCGGGCTTTGAGATGGGTGCGGGCACCATCTTGTGTACAGCACAGGCGCAAGCTTGCCCAAGCACAACAGGCAAGCGGGCACCTCGGCTTGCTTCTGAGGTTCCTATATTTTCGTCGTGTCATCCTGGTATTCAGTGGCGGCCACCGCCGCCGGGTCAGGTGTTGCAATGAACTGGAAGTCACAATGCCGTGGACGCCAGCCACTCCTGCCAAGCGACAATCCGAACGCCTTACGCCACTTGCGCCTTTGTCCGCAGTTGGTAGTAGCGAATCACCGTGAAGACTGCTTGCAGCGATTCCCTGTTTTGTACCAACTGCCGATGATGACACCTTGTGGGGAGGAGCCACAGCAGTACGGAAGGCAGTGTGTCCTCTCTGGAGCTAGTCTCAGCTCCGCAAGCCTCTCTGCTTCGCTTCTGCTGGATACTCATAATTGCTCTTTCTCCGCGATTGCACCCCTGCCGCCTGCAGGACATGCCCCGCCTGGCTACCGTTTGCATGTTGAAAGATTTAAAATTGCGTGCTTAGCACGGTGAGCCCTGTCGCGTGGACACTTCTCAATCTCAAACCTGAATGTTGAACAGCGATTCGCATATCACCCCCAATTCGATCACCAAGCCACTCCAGCATGTCGCAGAGCACAACTTCGTGGCCAACGGCGTGCTGTATCATCAACACAGCGAAGAGAAATTTTTGGTTACGCATGCTTGCGCTTGTTGTCGAATTCTCTCTTCAGACTGCCTGCTGAGCACTTGCCCGAGCTGAGGCCAACGACTGGTTGAGCTCATGGACATCGTAAGACTTGTTGCATTTTGCCTGACTTGCGTTGCAGCATCACGAGCTCTCGCTTGCATTCCCTGCGGAAAACCCAGGTGCGGCCTCGTCAGTGACGTTATTGCAATAAATAACCTGCCAGTGTTGGAATACTCACTCTGACAGGTCAGAAAGATCCAGAGCAGCGAGAATTCTGTACGGCATGATGCGGTTTCCGAAATGCAACTCGCTCAAGGGGTGACGAACCTCCTCTTTGTTGTCCCGGAAGTCTGCACACATTAGTGACCTTGGCATTTAGACAAAATGCTGCCTGCTACCTTCTTGGGACTCCTGTCCCGGCCGATACCAAGTGTAGAAAGTGCAAGCCAACAAAAGGCAGTACGTCTTCCACCGGCCAGGTAGATATACGGGGCAAGAGGTGACGGCTTGCCTTCAGCAGCTACGCACATTCTACAAGTACCTGGCTATAGCTCCCGACTTGGTGCAGTCGCACTTCGTACACAGGTTCTAACGCATCCGTCGGCTGGCCGCTGGTCATATGCACGGGCTGGACTGGTTTGACATCACTGAACTGAAGAATCAAGAAATTCGCTTAGAGTTGGCCTGTGCATTCCCAGGCAACTGCAGGCACCTGATTTCCTGAAGGGACACTGTCGTCTTGTCTGTACAAATTGGCTCACAAAGCTGAAGTTGCTGTTCGAGGCTTTTCGGTTCGGGTCCTGCTAAGTCATGCTGGATATAGACCAAACCTTGCTATGCAACGACTCGATCCAGCACTCCTGCTTGGTTGAAAGCCTGGTCAGTGTGACTCAGGAGGTCATGCAGAGTGAAGAAGCAAGCTCTCCGTGTCAGGACCGACGCAAAGAATTCGCGTCTCGTCGCAAAGGCACTGCTTAATGCCGGAATTGTTCCAGCACAGGATTCGCCGAGATACCAGCAATTCCGCAGCAGGGAGCCCATGCAATCCTAGACTAACTGTTCGATCTGATACCTGCCAGCATTGCAGCAAATATCAGCAAAGTTATCGCCAGCAGAGACATCCTGCGAAGATCGCACTCCAGGTTCGACTTGGAACGGTCTCCGAATCTGAACTCAATGTGACATGCCCTGACATGCTGTTCGCTGAACCCTGTCAAATTTTGCGAACCTTGAGGATTTCAGACGGGAACAGCTTGGCCGTTCACGCAGAACAGATCTCTTGAGGCCTGTGCAAACCAACGCCGAGGCGAAATTCGAAGGAGATCCGACGGAACTCATGATTGTCTCTGCTCCCTGTGGAGTCTCTTTCAGTTGCGTGCTTTGTGTGAAATCTTACGGTATCTCTTAATGCAGTGATTCAGGGATAACTTGCTGGGCGTACCTGTTTCGGGTATGTACAGATCAATACCTGCCCTTTCGGCGCCGCCCACTCAGCCAGTACGGTGCGCACGGCAGGGCCGCGAGAGTTACAGTGCTGGTGACCGCTTGAGTCAAGGCGGCGGAAGGTGATCCTCCTGACAGTCAGCTGCAGTCTGCTAGTCGGCGGTGATTTTCGAAACATGGGAATGGCAGAACTGCGACTTCCCGACTCAGGGCTCTTACAGCATAATTGATTTGTATGTCCCACTCCTCCAACGGAAGCTCCATCGAGTTCAAGTCCGCCTGCACCGGAGACACGCAGGACGTTGTGGCACATGCTTGCAAATGCGATGGAAACCATGCCCGACTGGAGTAAGTCGATTCAGACTGGAATGACTTGCCCGACGGGTGTTGTGACTGTTAGCGCGACGTAGTTGAACCGACGAATCCAAATGTGGTTGCATAGCTGCCCAGCTAGTGGAACCATCCCGAATGAAACTTAGAGTTGCCGGTGCATTCAATTGCTTCGGGTGCGGGCTAATGCAATAACCATGAGACACCATGTTGCAAGCCTCGTTTGGATAAAGCAAAACATGCAAGGCAAGACTGTGCTGCCAGTCGACTGCACGCACCGAGGATCCCGAGACAGCATGATGAGGTGAGCATCTTCCAACGCCGCGTGTTTACGGATTTGGTCTTCGGAGGCCTTTGTCGCCAGAAGTTCGGCGTTCAGCTCGCCACGCACACCCTGCAGGATTCGATCTGAATGTCGCCGGCGCTCCTCCCGGGAGTCAAATCACATTCACCCCTTGCCACAACCGACCAAAGTCTCATCAGAGTCTAATCTTTTCTATCAGCATCGGCCTCTGCACTGCACTTAGCTTAGCGGCTTAGCACAAGCTGCTTTCAGGGGCCCGCAGCCCGCATGGCGAAACCAGCGATTGCTGCTCCTCCATCGAATTTCCAGAGAAGCCTCAGGTGCAGCCAGCACCCAGATCCGTTAGTTACTGCCCTGGAGCTCTACGCCCATGCTCTTCGCCGGGAGGATGCGGCAACTGCAGAATGTTCAACTGCAGTTCGCATCAGGTTGAGCTCTACTTTGCAAAAGCCGAGAAGCCGAACATGACCTGGCTGCCGTTGTCCGGATTGCCGGTTACGCGCTGGTCGTAGTATGGCCCAAGCACCATCTGTAGTCGGCAGTTCGCTCTCAGGAGAAGAGGTTTGAGACTGCAGTCAGCAAGTTTCGACGGTACAACTTCTGAGCGACCGGCCGGAACACTCATAATCTTTCGGACGTGTATGTGGAAGGGCTCTCCAGTCGGACTGAAGGCGAAGCGTGACCTTCTGTGCCATGGTAGTGCGCCCAACCAGGAGAAGGCCACTTTATGGCAAGCGACTCGCCATCCCACTGGAAGAAGACGCCGGTGCCTTTCGCACCGGAGTACGTCAAGGTCATCCCTTCCTGACATGGGGGCCACGAGCTTCCAATATCTCCCAGCCTTCTCCTATGAAACTCCATGTGACAGCGATGAGGGGGAGGGCCGATGGCAGTCGACAAGACAAGCAGCCTGGCCTCGCACTTGTCTGTCTGGAACACCAGGCCAGGATTCTTAAGTGCCTCGTCCGGCATAGTCGCCACAGGATCATCTTATGCGAAAAAGCACTGAGCAAGAGTCACATATAAGGTGCTGCATCACCGTACAACACGATGTGCCGAGCGGTGCAAAAAGGTGCCGTCACTGAACTCCACTGGTGACATATGAAAGTCCTTGTTCACACCAGCTAGCTAGCACTAGACCATTAAGGCAGCAGCACTGAGGAATTTGACGCGATACCTCAGGTAGCTGCTGACTATCCTGCCGCAACTCTGTGCAACGTCGTCGTCAGTCTGGGTACATTCTAAACTCCTTATTCATTGCCTCGATGCGGCTGGACAGTCGCTGAGGCGGCCACATGTCCATGAACCCATCATTGAAGTGAGCTGGATCTCGCGTGGAGCACAATCGGGCAGGAAGTGGAGCTCGTTCCGCACCGTGGAAGATGCCTGAGTCTGAGTGTAGCTTTGAAAGAGCAGCAGATCGCACCGCTGGCATTGTGTTCTTAGGAAAGGTGCCGGCTTGCCAGTTGATATTCAAAAACCCAACTTCACGGTAGCGCGCACCACCCGAACCATCTTCACTCCTGGGTGGGAAGTACCTCTCGTTGCCGCAAAAAATTTCAACCTGGACCGAGGCTCGAGCTTCCAAAGGAGACATGCAGCAAGCCACGCCAGCAAAAATAGCAACTGGCCTTCTCTAGCCCGACATTCAACTGGGGAGGTATGCTCTCTGAAAGGATGCCGCATCCTTGCCTGCAGGTTCAAGTCCCACATCAACGCAAATGCAAGTGTGACAGCCGCATCATGCCGCATCCATTTGCAGGGGTGCAGGCCCCCTAGCCTGATGTACTCCAACTTGTTTCGAATCGGGCTCTTTCTTCTATTCATCTGAAATCGGGCTGTCATGTAAGCGCCTCAGCAGGGCTTGGTCACGCAGTGTCAGTGTCACACAAGCCCCAAAGCCACTTGTGAACCAACTGAGGCCGCAGCCGAAGCCGGCCGAAAAATACAGGCCTCTGGCACGTCAATACGCACAGCCGAAGGTGCATGCATCCAGTTGTTGATTCACGTTTCTGTGTGGCTGCGCGTCCACATGGTGTTAGCAGCCTTGCATTGCTTTCGAATGCGGTCAGGAGGCAGACGAAGAGTGGCACCGGAAGTCCAGCCTGGCACGCAGAGCTTCGAGCTCAAACACTGGTATGAAACGCTGCCCTTCCCGAGGACATGTTGTGCTGGGACTAAGAACTGCCGGCATCTGTATATCGCAGACCAGGGGCCTCCTTCATTACAAGGTGCTTCTTGCCGTCGATATGAACCTTTACATGCGGTGCGACAATGCTTGTGGGCCTGGGAACGCTGCCAGCAACAAGTCTTTGTGGGAAGTCCCGGCAACGAAACTCGGACATGCTCGAACATGAACCAGCCTTCGGATCCATTCCGCGATGACCTGTGCACTGTAGAGGCTGTGTTCGCGAGGCAAGCACATCAGAGGTTGGTAACTATCGGCGGTAGTGGAACTTGAAGTGCTGCTGTCGGCATCACGTCTACTTCTGGACCGGACCTCCGAGCTCAGAAATCTTGAAGTCGCAAGAGTCTTTGCCCGTCTCTGGCACCTTTGGCTGGCAAAACCGATTCTGGGAAACCCTAACTCGGCACAGCACGACACTTCAGGGACGCAACTTCTCTAGGCCCATCACGATTCCGAAGATGTCGAAATTGGCGATCGCACTTTCAAGACCTTCGGAAACCGCGTGTGGAGCTGACATATAGAACACCGGGCCAGGCGAACTCTGAGTGCAGCTGCTGATGGCAGCTTCGATCCACGAAAGAAGAGCATCCTTTGCATGTCTCCTGTGCGCTTCTTCATGGCACTGAACCAAGTCCGACTTGTAAGGATTCTGTGCGTAGTAAAGTCTTCAATAGTTGTTTTAACGGCGGGGTCTAGTGGGTAGGTGTTTCCGGCCAAGCAACGGGGTCAGATGAATAGCTACATGTTCGAGCTTGACCGGTGTCTTAGGCGGGTTGATGTTGGCTTTATAAGTTTGTCTGTGCTTGCTAACGGAATAGCCGGCAGCTTTAAGCGAACGGAATGCCGAAGGCATCAAGCAGACTGCTGCAGAGGTCATTTGCAAGGAGCGCCGAAAAGAGCTCACGCATGTCGAAGGAGATAGAACCGTAGGAGATTGATGATGGTTGCCGCCCATCGAACTGCAATGCTCTCCGCCGCTCTCCACATAGATGTCAAACATGACATGAAAACGAGGTCAAATAGTCCAAAAGTAGCGGCCAGAGGGGGCTAGATGATCCAAAGCCTTCGGTTGACCACAGAGAGGATAGATGATCCCAAGCCTTGGGTGGCAGAGGGGCATAGATGATCCAAAGCTTTCGCTGCACCACAGAGTGGGATGGATGATCCAAAGCCTGCTGTTTTCAACACAGGGGGATAGATGATCCAAAGCCTTCGGTTGACCGCAGAGGGGGAAAGATGATCCAAAGCCTCCGGTTGCAGCCAAAGTTTTCGGTTGACCACAGAGCGGGAAAGGTGCCCCGGAGGGGGATGGCCGGGGTGGGTGGTCCGGGGCCTCCGGACCGAGAGGGGCCAAGAGGTTTTAAGAGGCGAGGTGGGGACCAGCGATCGGACTTGGCTCCGTGCCTGCGCTGGGACGCTACCGCTGGGCTGTGCAGCTGTGCAGGTAGCAGAAACACCAAAAGAACGCCCAAGAAGCACCAACATATCCAAAAAACAGCAAAAAGCGAGATTCCAAAACCCAGCCACACAACACCAAAAGCCAAAACAAACATGAGGGCTGGGGCAACCAACCACCACAATCCCAAGGACTAGGGTTCGTTGTGGATCGCGGAGAATCGCGGCGGGCCGTCGCGCGGTCGATTTTCTGCTCCGGAGCCTTACCGGGGCCGCTTCGGCGCGGTTGGAATGAACCCCCTTTCGCGGGACGTTTGCAGAGAATCGCGGGAATCCGTACAATGACTCGAATCGGCTTGGCAACCGAACCCAGGAAAATCTAGAAAACATGCACTGTTGTTTGAATTTTCGGTGCATTTCATCTTTTAGGCTGGCATTTTCCAGATTGGGGAATCCAGGAAACCATGTAGAACTTCCTACAAAAAGCAACAAGCACATTGTCGAGCCCAAGACCGCACATGCTTTCGGGGCATGCGTGCTTTCTATATATCTTTCTACATGGTGCGTACGCACAACACACATGTGTGAGTCCTACCCTGCAGCCCAGGGCTTTGTGTTTTGCACCATGCACCGCGGTTTATTAAGCGCTTCCGAAACTTCCCTCGCTACAGCCTACAGCCGGTATCGGGAGCCCATGCTGCACACTTTTAAGCTGCTTGATCATAGCCAAACGGCCGACGGCTTCAGCATACGGCACTTGATCATAGCAAGAAGGATGTGGATCAAAACCTGCTGCTGGGACCACCGCCCAGCGCCCATCGACTTCTTTGGGCACAAAGGGGCAGGGGGTCCTTGGGGCTTCCAACGCCGGCAATTTCACTGGCAACCAGCCCACTGTCACTGCTTCACTTATGTTCCTGTGCCGCGGTTCCAAGGTAGGTAGCCTCACGTCCACACGTTCATGACAGCCATGGCAGTATAGCAGCATGTTGACGCATAGGAGTCATGGCCCACATGCAGCCCGTGCAGTCTTGCGAGCAGCATGCCGGACAAGTGGCGGCGCGGGGTGAATGATGCGGATCGGAAGTCAGTGATCGAGATTGATCGAGAAGTTCTGTTCTTCATTCTTGCAAGGCTCTACGGGGACCCCGGTCGTGCAGATTGGTCTTTGTGATTGCGACTCGGACGGGTTGAAGACAAAGGGCGAGGGCGAAGGCGAAGGTTCTGAGAATGAAGAGTACGAGAGTGAGAAGGCCGAGAGCGCGACAAGTTCGAGATCTTCGGCTGAGACCCAGCAATCTCATCGCACAAAACGGTGCAGCGAGCAGCGCTAATCGTTCATAAAGAATTCCCACCCGGCTCGATTATTTGGTCTTTGTCTCCATGGATAACTGTTGTGCCATCTAACAGTGTCAAACATGTGACAAACCGACCATCAAGGCCGTCTATACGGCATATATGATCATATATTGTATTGAACCACCTGGTGCTACCCACCCCAGAAACCTATCTTCTCCCACGAAAATAAGTCTTCAAATCGTAATACCGGAAGCTCCTCCAGTCCAAATGGAAGCGTGACTCCCGGTCTCCAGGGTATTTCCGTCCCCAGCCCAATGTACGGCCGAAGTCGTTCGTCGTTCCTTGCGGGCGACAGGCGCCCGAACAGCTGATGTCCGATTCAGGCTACCGTCGGACAGGAAATATCAGAATTCAATGAGTATTGCAACTGCACAAACGACGGCCCTGCCTAAAGGCATCTGCGCAAGGGCTGGAAAAGACTCGGCCATCTCGTCATCCGTCCAAATGAAGCCGTTCCCGGTGTCAGCAAGGCCCTGACGGTCAAAGACAGAGGCTATGCTAGGCGTGCCAGGCAAAAGAAGTCTCTCCACACGTGCTCATTGACCTCATCCTCGCGGGAGCCGTCCGCCCGAAGCGCCGCAAAGAGAATGAACAGCGTAAACGAGGCTGTCCCATCTCCACCACCTTACAGGACAAGCGTGGCAATCTCTGAATCCACTGACAATTCGTGTAGTTTACATGTCGTGTCATAAAGCAGGCTCTTGCGGGCAATGCATTTTCCAAGTTCTTATTCTCCGACGTTCACATCAGAATCTTATTAGTAATAATTTGGCTCGCTGCCGGAGGGCCTGAGATGATTCTGGGTCGCGTCCCCATTGCTTTAGCCTCCTTCTTTGCCTTGCACAGCTCTTGCCGTAGAACGTCAAGCAATCCTCCTCGGCGCTGATCCCGGACCACATCGATGATGTTGAAAAAACGGTCCTTCCACTTTGCATCACCCTCCATGCATCTCCAATCCCCGGACAGCAGATCCGTTGCACAACGGCATTCGTCGAAAAAATTCGCAACATAAATCCAGCATACCAGTATTAACTGCAAGACGATGCCAAGCCTTGTGAAAGAAGCTCGGAGTGCGAAACAAAAACAGCAGCTGAGATGCATGACGACTGCTCTCTCACAGGTCTCAGCTCCTGGTAGTAGGGAGTCAGGCGCGCAAGCTGCAGGATGTCGGCTCCCGCCATAGCACCTCCATGTGTGCCGTGGGGTCATGCCGCCGTATGCAGCTGGCCGCCCAGACGTGCAAAGTCTGCTTTTGGGTGCCGTGTGCCCTTTCTCTTCCCCCCCCAACAGGCGCCTGCAAAAGGGTTGATAAGTGCCTGAGTTGCACAAGATGGGCACCCTCCACTTGCACAGCAAGCGAGATGTCAGCTGGTAACCTTCTCACTTCGATGCCACGTCACTAGCGTTGGTATGTGCTGGTCCGGAAGAAACGGTGGCAGACGCGTGTCCAGGCCGTATCGATTGGATGGCAAATTTGCCTGGAAGCTGTCGGAGTCGGAGTGAAAAGGTGATTACGAGTACCAACAGCAACCCTTGGCAACTTGGCATTCTCAAACTCAGTGCTCCCCCCGCACTCGCACCCTCAATGCTCTGCAGTCAGCCCCTCTTTTTTGCGGCCTAAGACGTTAGCTCTCAGGAATCCTTAAGACCTACTCTGAATTTCCCTGGTGCGGCCCATGCCCATCCCATTCGAACATTCATCGGCTTGCTTTGGAATGAGCACCATCCAGAGCAGATTCACTCATGCTTCGTGTTGCTCCCGGACATGCCAGATGACAGTTTCAGGCTTTGATGCCTACGTGTGCACCTCTGCTTTCCTGTCTTTCCCAAAGCCGATTTGCTTCACGTCGACCCAGCACCCGCAAATGCTATGAGGGGACCCAGAAAACTCAACTCGCTCACGCAATACTGCAAGTATGCCAAGAGGTATTGAAGTCCGTGAACCCTCAAAAACCCCTCATGGTGAACAGAGTTCGCACTTCAAAGCGAGAATGTCGCACTTGACAGTGAAGTGGTTCACTGCCTGAAAACACGTTTGGCCAGGCCGCACACACGATTTTCGGCGCCGGTGCCCGCAGTTGGGCGCGAGTCTGTGCCAACTGTTCCTCCAGTTCCCGATGCCTTGCAATACAAACAGAAGGCTCACACGAATCAGCGGTGTCAGCCTCGAGGTGAAAGTGCGAGCTCTAAAGCGAACAGCACCTCCCAAGCAAATAGCTCTGCCAAACACTGGAACGCAGAACTAACCCCCTGTATGGCTGCATAGTGCGGCTTCGATGCCGGGCTGTTCTTTCTAAGACTTCTCTCTTCTCGGTCCAGTGCTCCCGAAACTGGCGGAGAACCTTGGTCAAGACTGTTACCAGATCGAGCTACTAGTAGGTGGCTTGGAACCACTGTTGAATCGGGCAGCCTGCTTTTCTGCATCTGTGGGAAGACGAGATTCCACGGAGTTTTTCGGCCCATCATTTTCGACCTCGCTTGGTTAGGTTGCACAAATTGCGAGCAGTCTGACCTTTTCTGCCAAGATTCGTCCTTCGTTTCCAAAATCTTGAAGTCCTGAGTCAACCAGGGGTGGGAAGCATCCCATCACGAATCCTCATCCCGAACACCCCGCAGCGGTTTAAGTAAGGCCTGCAGTCACAGCAAAGAGGAAGCCACGGAAGGATCTGTGGTGGCAGGAGACGGCCCCAACAATATGCGAGTCCGTGCGCAAAAGCCGGTGCGACAGCGGACTTGGTGGTGCGAAACCATCGAAACCATGGACACCTGATCGGCACGAGAACGCTCGCACAAGCGACGTAGAAGCACGGGCACCTCCGAGTGCAAGTGCTTTCTTTGTGCGTCGAACTTCCGATGTCTCGCGACTGACCAGTCCGAAGCTGTATAGTATGGTTCTTCGTCTCCGTGCCCTACCGAAATGCCGTCAAATTCTCACTCCTGTATTTACGTGTGCACCGGGAGAACTGAAACGAGTAGGCAGAGTGACCAGAACTGCCAAATATGAGGCCAGGGATTAACTAAACCAAGTGTTATAGTCAATGAAACCATCGCCAATGGTCTCAAGCTGAGATTTTTCGTATTCTGTGCCTGAAACAGAAGCAGGTATAAGTTGACAACACTGAAGCCAGTCCTCTCACAGACAGAGCAGTGATGCACTGTGTTGACGTAGCTGGTCGACAATCGAGTGCATAATATTCCGAAGGACCATGATGATGATGATGATGATGATGATGATGAGGCGTCAGAACAAGAGAAAGCAAACACGACGGCCACAAACAGCTGATGCATCTTCTAGTTGTTTGGAACTTGCTCATCAGCCCTGTGGCTCTGTGAAACGAGGGGGCCTGCAAAGCTGCGCCAAGCCGGAATCATGAATTGTATTCATCAGTGAATATCAATGACTTGGCTGGTTGTTTTTTGGGCCTAGCCTAGCCGTGACAGTCGCTGCACTTGCTCACAATCATCGTTAGACTGCAATGCCCGGCATGCCCCAGTGTAAGGGCGGCTCGGCGAAACTGTCGGGCTGCGTGGCCTGCAGGAGTCAGCAGCAAGATTTTCACCGGCAATCCACGGCTAGCGAAAGGGAAACAACCGGGCAGACCGCAGGCCTTGTATCTCAGACTCGTCCTGCCACATCTGCGCGACACTGGGGAACTTAAGGACGCAAGCATTCACACGTTCTGATGCTGGGCTAAAGCTGCGCTTTGAGCTCTCAGTCGCAACCAAGTAGCTCCACAGGCTTTGCCTCGCCATCTCTTTTCACTGTCAACGGGTCTGACCTTGGACTGGAAATTCCGGGACGCTGCAGCATTCCGCAACGCGGACGTGACTCTCTCTGAGCAGACACACAGTAGCATCGGCAGCGCCGAAGCGGTGCCTGCCCAGGGCACTCCCAACATCTCTCACTCTTCGAAGCTATAGAATGTCCGTGGGCTCTTGCATCGACCGCCGATGGTGAGGATTGAAGGCGAAAGGCTAGTAACGACTTCGGGAAGCGCTCGGTCTGTGTCTGCATGTGTTTGCACGATCCCTGCATCACAGAAACTTCCAGCCAACTAAGACGCTTCTGTGATTGCAATGCAAACCTGCATGATGGTGCATCTGGGGAGAGTTGCTCCGGCTGATTCCGTGGGTTAAGCTGTCTCTTTGCCGCCTTGAGTCCTTTATAGATCGCAAGAAGAACGAACAGACAAAGAGACAAAAGACACAGCTTACAAGCATCCTCACATTCAGGCCATAACACCGGCGATAGACCAAGACTCAGACGGTTTACATCAAGTGTGTTGTCAATAATCATAGGTCACCCTTTGGGCGCCAGTTGAGTGGAGGGTTGCCTCCACCACCCTGATTTCACAGTGACTCAACCGCAGCTCTTGACTTTATTGACTTTCGAGCGACAGGAAGTCTTCCTTGCAAGCTGACTTGCAGGATATACAAGATGACTTGTTCGACTTTGTTCGAATGATTTCACAGATGAAACTCCATTAAATTCGCCCCCGCTTGACTTCACAATTGACAGCCGGTAGAGTTGTGGCTCACAGAGTAGGCCTTCCTCCTACATGTCCGTCACGCAATTCATGCACATGTCAATCTTGTGCTTGTGGACAGTGCGACCCCCTCCATGCAGGGAGTTGGGGAGGCGCTGAGAAAAAATCCGACTGCGTGCCTACAGTAACGCTTATACATTTCAGTTGCACAAGTCAAGAATGCAGCTCATGCACATGGCAGTCAACAAAGCAAGTTCCATCCTTCCCCATCGCTTCAGAAGGGGTGGATGTGTGTGTGTGTGTGTGCGCCATCCCTTATTCTATCGGCTAAGAAAAACAGATGGCATAAACAAATATTGCAGGGGGCTGGAGTGCATCACAGAGGTTTCCAGCCAACCAAGACGCTTCTGTAATTGTAATGCAGACGGGCCTGCATGATGGTGCATCTGGAGAGAGTTGCTCCAGCTGATGGACTGTCTGTTTGCATGGTTGCCGCAATTTGAGCCTTGAGTCCTGTGGAGATCTCAGGAGGAAAGAAGAGACACAAAACATAGATTACAAGAGCCTTTGCAGTTAAGCCGCCATGCCGGCGACATCCTGGACCAAGATGGTCTACATCAAGAGTGTGTGTGCGTGTGTGTCTGTGTGTAAACGCCTGGACATGGCGACTGCTCGAAGACACTTCTGCGCAGCACCAGCACGGGTGGGGAGGGGGTTCCTGGTCAACGAAGACTCCCCTCCCCAACCCCGTGCAAACGTACCTGCTTGTGTCCGCCCTGGTCCCGGACGCGGGCAGCTCGGGGATACATATCGCTCATTTCATTTGGTGAACCATTCCTTGTGTCTGGCACACCAGGGCAGCACCCTACCCCAACGGATCATTTGTTTTAGCATGCCATTCCTGGTGTCTGGCATGCTTACGCACCAAAACTCATCGTCTTTTCATGTCCTGCTCCTCTGTTTTTCCATTGTCTTGTCCTGTCAGTTGTCCATTGCATTAATTCTTGCCAAGCCTGAGTGTGTGTGTATATATATATATGTCCGCGCATAAATCTTCAAAGCATGTCAGATTTAAAACCAGACCTGTCCTACTCCATGTTCGTGGACTCGCAGATAGTTTGAAATGGATTCAGAGTCTCGCAAATGTCCTGAACTTTCATATCATGATCAAACTATGAACATTAAGACTGGGAAAGGAACACTCCGCTCTGAACTTGCTTTCCCCGCATGCGGTCTCAAGCATCATGAAAGTGCAACGAGAGCAGAATACCAGCAACCGGTATCTGATCGCCTTCCTCGCCGGTGCCCGCTGAGTCCTCTGCCATGGCGCGGCCATCGAACCCATATACGCTGGAGCCGGAAGCGCTCAAAAAACGTCAGCCGACACGGAAGCAAAAGGCGCAGTGCAGGACTCAGAACCGATCCCTTCCCTGTGCTAGTTACATTCCGGGCACCCAGCTCGCAGCAAGCCTCAGGGCCTGTGGCTGGGGTAGTCTCGGCACTGGGCCGTCGCGCAAAGCCTGTCATCGAAACCAGAAGAATCCACAGGCATGAACCGTACAAGTACAGGCACTGCAATGGGCAACACATTGTCAGGTTGTGCTTCGGCTCTGCCCACTTCGGTCGCTACGTTTCGACCCTTGCATCCCCTTTCACCATGCAGGCATCGCCTGCTCGGCACTGAAACTCCTTGCAGCTTGGCTCGCAGCAGACTGAGTCGGAGGAGGACTCCTCGAGGGCTAACGGCTACGCCGAATGAGAAATGAACGAAGCAGTCTTTATCGCGTGCCGAAAGCTCTCTCGAGGCCACCAAAGCCCATCCGGTCATAGTAGGGACTCGAATGATGAGTGTCTGATAGAACAGGTTCGCCTATTGCGCTGTTCCCATGCTCATCAGTGCTACTCCGGTCTCTGCGGCTACGACTTCAACCCGCATCCAAGTCGCCTGCCTTCCGCAACTTTCCCTTGTCGGTGCCTGAAGTCCACATCGCAAGGCATTGAGAGTCCGCCGTCTGGTGATTCGAATCCTGTTGCCGGCCAGGCTGCTGTTGAACCAGCCTGCTCCACACTTGTGTAGAGCACATGTCGGAAGGCAGCAATCCTCGTTCGTCAAGCCCGCAGACACAAAGTTTGCCTCAGTCCCACTTTCGAGCCCCTCCACCACACGTTTCGTAGTTGGTCTTGCTTTGTGGTGATGTGGTCAACATTCGTGTGATCTGCTGGGCGGTCAGCTCGCTAGTGGGCATTGAGCATACTTTTCACAAACAACAAAAGATTGTCTAACGAATCAGTTGCGCCTTGAAGTGGGGGGCGGAGGGGGGGAGCACACACCCCCGCCTCTCCCCCCTCCCCCTTCAACTATTGTGAAAGGACCAGATAAAGCAGATAAGGTCCTGCACGCAATTTTGACCTAGTTCTCGGCTCTGCTATCTGGGTGAATGGTAAAAGACAACTCCCGCGAGCTCCACAGAGCTAGCTTTCGTGACCTCGTGCGTAATCAAGTCATAAAGTCGCGTTCAGAAGTGTAGCAGCTCCGTTGGCATCCTGTGACTTACACGTTCTTCAACAATCTTCGTTGAAGAGCACGTACGGTCGTGAGTCACCGCCAGGAAGCTGGCTTTCCAGAAACTTGGGTTTGTACATTCCCTGCTTTGTGCAAGTGAACAACACATCTTTTCATTCTTTTGATGAGATAGGGCTAAACTGGAGGTACGCACACATTTGACCGGATGCGTTGAGGCAACTCGGGGCTTGACCACAGCAGGATTCGACGTCCAACCTGGAGCTTCCAAGAACTTTTGCGGAGCGCATGGACTACAGCATCGCGGTGTCGGACTGAGTGCAGCTGGAATGCCCTCTGTGCAGCTGTAGGCCGCACATGTTGGAATGCAGCAGCTGGAACCAACTGGAACCTGTCAGTGGTGAAATGCGGTGAAACTGACAAGGCAAGGCAACATGAAATTGCTCACAGCTAGAATCAGCTAGAACTTGGGCATCTGTCCACAAAAAGCTGGTTTGTTCCATAGCACGCCTTTGAAACCAGGTAGTCCAGGTACGTCGGATCGTGATGGTGCTTAGCCTTGCAAGTAACACCTGAGCAATCTTCAATCGAAGCACAAACTCTCCCGGCGTCCGTACTAAGCACACCTACACCCGACAGTGTATAAGCGTGCAGTGGTGTTGTGCAGTAGTGTTGCTTTGCTGTGATCCAACGAGCCCTGGGCCTATGCTATCTTGTGCTCGAAACTGCAGTGTCTCCACCGTGTAACGTCGGCACAGCAAAGTCTCGACAGTGATAGGCAGTCCAGTTGCTAGAGCACGTCGGCTCGCAACACTTGTCTTTGAAGTTCTTGTCCGTCACGACCTTCTGCTCAAGGCCCAGGACCCGACAACAGAAGCCTTCGACCGCCTTCGATTGTAAAAGTGTGCTAGCATCGGGGGAAAGCCTTTAGAAATTTCGCGATGCACGGACGAGACCTCACTTCCTGGTCAGTATGTGTATTCTCTGGAACTTGAACCCGCAATCCCTGAAGTAAGCACCACGAGGTGGCGACGGTGGCCAGTTTCACCTTGTCCGAGACGTCAACGCCTCAGGCGATCTCAGCTGTTGAAAGTCATGGCATGTGGCAAGCACGGATGACCGATGATGACCGTCTGCAAACAACGCAAAAAGACGGCGATTGCTTCAAGTCTCCGCTTTTCTCTCCACATTCATCCTTAGGTTGCCGATGCGAGCAGAACTAGCAGGGCTACGAGGGTATTATGCGCTCATACATGTGGCGGGGCTTGCATCTCCACCTTGTCATTCCTAAAGGAATGTCAACACAGGGAATCCGGGTCAGTCCGTGCATCCGGTAGCCATCATTCCTGTTCGCGTCGACGAAACTCCGGCTCCTACTGGCTAGTAGCTGCAAATGTTTAACAACTCGGACAAGGTGCACCCCAAGACAGTCCGTCGGGCTGCACACAAGGAAATTATAGTTGGAAGCCCACGCAGCCGCGCCCAACCACCATCACCACCGCCACCACATCAACAACAAAGTAAATGAATAGAGGGGCTGCCTGTGTTAGTTGACGCGTCGGTGGGTTGACTTTAACAATTCCGCGATAGTAGCTTCTACTAAGACTCTCAGAACAAGGCGGCTTGAGAAATCCTGCAAGGGATCAAGGGCCCAGCGATGTAATGGCAGCTGACTGACTGGCAGGTGGCAACTCTGCAGGTCAGCGGCAGTTCAGAGTCTAAACTCACCTAAATGCCTTGTTGATGTTGCTTTCTTAGTTCGGATCGCTCAATGCCCAAACTTATCAACAGCACTGACTCTGCAATCCCTGCCAAGACCGAGTTAGTCTGCACCAAGGCAGAAGCATCTCTGCGGTCAGGGATCCACATAAAAGCCGCAAGTCTCCTCGCAGCAGAAGTCCGTCGCATTCGTTGCAGGCTGCGGCGCGGCCTGCGCGCCCACACTGTTGACGAAGGAAGCAGACTCGTAAGTGTCTGAGATTCTGAGGCAATGGCATGTCGATCTGCCACATATTGGAAGCCCTTGGACTTGTCGCAAACGAAGGCCGCGCAGGACTCAGTCACAGAATGATCATCAGCAGGACTCCGCTGGGAAGCTATGATGCAGGCATGCACAGTGATGCGCTATATGCACAGGGTCCCCGCATGTCCCCGCATCAATCTGAGCTCCTCGCCGGAGTGCAGCACTCCTCGTCCGAGCTCCCTGCCTAGCCCACAGCGATGCAGAGCACATGATGCACATGAGAGTTCGGGTCCAAACAGGCCCAGGCAAAAGAATGCGGGGGTAACAGGTGCCTGGTTCAACATGGAGGTATTCGTCGCCCAGCTGCCAAAACAAGTGTGCTGCGAGCACTTCGGTACACAGCACTCCTGAGGGCGGAAAGCACCTATACTGCCTGCACTGTATACAATCGCAGAAGCGCTATGCTCGTATGTTCTGCTGGGTGAGTGTGCATGTGTATCTTTGGCGTGCCAAAAAACGCAACACAGGAGGTGGGCATGTATATGCTCATGTCAACAATGTCTTCGTGTTACAAACAGCACCTAGCAACACCACGCACATTAGTGAGATTTACTGACAACAGGGTTACTGGTAACTTAAAGTTCTGGAACTCTAAAAACCGAAAAGGGCGAGATTTCAATCTTTAAGAGTTGGAGATGCTGGAGTTTCGATAATGTTGATGCCCGCACAGTCTGAAAAGGCTGGTCCTCTGCAGAAGCACCGAGCTTGTCTTTCTTTGCATCCGGCACTGTGTGGGTGGCATTACACTGGACTGTCCTGAGATGGCGGCAGCACACCAGCACAACAAAAGCAGCAATGGTAGCTGCATCTCATGACAGACCTGTGAATGCATTCTTGATGCGAGACCTGAATCCTCAACCCAAACACAAGATGCGTGTAGGATTCGAGCAAAGTCTATCGCAACACTCTCTGTCATTGGATGCCACATTGTCGATGTAATCCGGATTGGCCTTTCTGAAGCATGCGGGACTCGGGCGAAGTGTAACGCAACCGTCTAGCCGGCTTGGTCTGCGCTCCTGAGCCCTGCTTGGCAGGGCGCTGTGGATCAGGACAGAGCAGAACCAGGCCACACATGCGACTTAGACAAGGTGCTGTCCCCTTGATTATGCCCACACTGCAAAGCACAAGGCATGTAGTTGAGACCTTCAACAGACATGCGGGTGGCAACGTCACTACCCGCTGCCAGCATCAGCCAGCCTTGTAGCCGGAAGTACAATCCCATCTCCTGCAGGTGGGGCGGCCTCAGCACCAACAGACACGTAGGCGATGAGCTTCTTTGATGCACGTACCCTCCCAATCCCGGATATGCTTGGCCATGCGTGCATGCCGGCCATCAAGCCAAGCAGCAACAGTCCTGATATCAAGCGAACATATTTTAAATTTCAGGATGCTTCTTGGATTTTGTATGGGACTTGCCAAAGAAGTACATAAGCCTTCGTAGAGAAAAGGCTTTTAAAAGTCCATACAGTTAGTCGGGGATTATTGATTAGATGTTGTTGGGTATACAGTAATGGGAATTTGGGATTGTTGTTGGGTTTATATATGGGATTTGTCTATAGTTCTAAGACGTTCCGGATTTTAGGTATATTTTACAAAACTCCTCCGAAGGACTCACATCCCTGTTGTTGAACAGCTTCAACCACGCAGAGCCTGCAAGAGGCTCTACACTACAGTAGAGGCTGCTGCTACGAGTAATTACCTGTGGCGGGAGGCAGTGATGTTCGAGCTTTCTAGTTCATACAGCTGAGCACGCTGACGAGACAACACATTGTCCAAGTGCAAATCACATGTTCAAGCAGTCCTGATTGTTGCTGCCCTTCAGATTCTCGAAGTCTGGCCTTTGTCTGCTCACAACCGGTCTGCTCTATTCTAAGCTATTCCAACAGTCCAATGCCAGGGCTGGCAGACGAGCCGCTTTGGGGCCCATCCATCCTTCAAATAGCATGGATGTGTGCTACCTGAGAGTTTCAAGGTGCTTCCAACCAAGGCATTGCAAAGACCACTCCTCGCTGCGACTTTCTTCTTACTTGATTCTCGGGCTTGCAAGTATCCCCCCTCCCGCCTTTCAGCTTGTTCAGCTTGCGCGGCCAACTTAGCGATACTGAGCTAGCGCCTCGAGGCTGGCTGATCGCTGTAACTGAATTCGTCGGTACTCCTGTCGTTGGCATTTCCAATCGGAAGTACGAGAGTCTGGATGGATTCCTCACTGTGCCAGCGCTCACTCTGGCGCAACAAACTTTGACATTGCTCTTTGCAACATCGTGAGTTTCTAGTTTCGACTTTTAAGGCGTAAAGGCTCTCGATCGTCGCAGCTTTGCAGACCCGTCCCAAGCATCGGCACTCGTGCAAGTGGGTGTCGAATGCTTCTGCTGTTGCACTGCAGTATACCGCAGTCTCCTTCGCAATTTCCTAGCAACAATGCCGGACATCGGTGCCAACAAGGCAATGTGCCAACGTCCACGTACACTTCTTGCTGCCGGGGAGAGGGACGCTGCTCCGAGTAGGGAATGCAGGATTCTGGAGTCCACAGCTATCCCGTGGCAAAAGGATGGTGGATAATAGAAAAGCCTTTGCAACTCACGTGGTAAAGTCCTCTGGCAATGGTTCCCACGCAGCTACCCGCAACAGGTAAGGCGGGCAAGACAAGCCAGGGAAAAAGAAGCGTGCAGGGAGACTTTGTTGATCAAGCATGCCAGCAACACAGCCGCCCAATGCCCCCCCGCCACATACAGAGAGAGAGAGAGAGAGAGAGACGCATATCCCATGGAACCCAAGAAGAGCAGTAAGTTCGAAATGTTTCGAAGGCGCAGCAGATAATCCCTTGGTGGCACATCTGGAGCTGCGAGCATAAACTGTCGTGATACTCACATGAAGTATGAGGCCTCAGAGTCTGCGAGGTTGAACACATCCAGACCGGCTTGAAATCAGCCGTTGGCCAGCTCACTGAGCAAGCACTGCGTTCAGGGCCGCACGGGCAGTTGTGTGAGAATGAAGGGCGTGGCTGCAAGAGCGCATACAGGTGCTTTGCAAATCGACAGAATTACAGTCCGGAATCGTCTGAACACCTGCATGCAGCCAGGACACAGCTCTCTTCATTTCGGAGGCTTTGGCCCTGCCACAGAGAACCCCATCCTAATTATTGATGCCCGTAAGGCTCCGAAAGATCGGGCGCTGGCAACCGGCCCGCTGGCCTCATCATGGCGCAGCTTCCATGCCTCTCATCACAGATCTGCTGCGGCGCTTGTTTCGTGCTTACTGCCGGCATGCGAGTCACAAACATCGCGGGCAGTCGTCGAAAAGAGGGTCCTAGGCCAAGAACTTGTTGGTTACCGAACTTGACCCACCAGGCAAAGCGAGGGCAAGCAAGACTTTTCTAACATAGAGAAATGTAGAGAAGTGCAAGCATTCCACATCATGGGACAGATGGGCACACAGCTGTTTCAACCAGCGACACAATGGTTGCATGGCTGCTGGAAAGTTTTGTTCGTCTGAAGTTCAGATTCCCAGAAACACGGCCTCTGGTCTGCACAGCAACAGCGCTCCAATGCTGAGGACCTGCCAACAGCAAAGAGCTCGACACCTGCAGATCGCCTCATGAAACTCTGACAGAGGCAGCAGGGCCTGCTTCATTGACACTTTGTCGCTAAGCGATGCCCGGGCCCCATCTAGAGTCTAGAGTCGGGGCCCTCAGTCGACACCCTTGAGCCAAAGTCAATTACCCGATGTGAGCTGCGGCGCACGCAGTGCAAACCAAAGGAAGCAACGTGAACGTGGGTGGCTGACATAGATCCGGTCGTAGCGCATGCCGAGGTTGACATCGAGCCTGGAATGCACTCAGCAACACATAGTCACGTGAACCGAGCACAGAGTTACCAATTCCGAGGACCAAGGACAAAGCGCAGAACGCTGCTAGAACATTGCAGAGGCTGCTGCTGGTACACGTTTCCTACATTGAACTCGATGTGGTACTTGCCCAAGGAAGCACAGCGTTCCTGAATGGGGCAACGTGTGCGTATGTGCTCAAAATGTGTATCGCCTGCGTTGGCCTGTGCATGGACCACATTCTCCGGCCAGAGCTCCAAACCATCGTTCACACCACACCTTGCATCATCTTGCATCTGCACAAAGCAGAATCTATCTGATCTGCAGTTGACTAAAGAGCTCTGCTCGTGCAGAGGTCTTTCGAGCACCCGAGCACAATTCCTTAACTCCTGCCACCTTTGATCCGCAACCTACATCGAGGCTGTACTGCACTGACCTCGCCACGATGCGCTGTTGTCACCTTCACCCTGCTTTCGAGAAAACACGTCGTGCAGACTTTGGCTGCATCCTGCAGCGATCCCTTTAGCCGTCGGGGACCGTAAGTGTGTATGCAGACTTTCTGTTCAGGCCAAGGCTTCTACCTTGTTAGAAGGAGCTGAGCTGAGGTTGTAAACTGGAAAAGAGACACAATCTTGGATCTTGGCAATGACACCCTCTCGGTCTCGCGACCCATGACCATCTCGGCCACAGCACCCTCCCTGGAACCACTCTCCAGGCCACCCTGTCGACCAAGTCAGGATTTCAATAGCTGGTTCTCAGACCACGCAAAGTGTATACCCAAAGAAAAAACTGCGCAGCGACGTTGCTACGGCGCATCTTTCCGACAGAATAGCTCAGAAGCGGCCTGGGTAGGGATGCACATGCAGCTTTGCATGCGCCGGGGCCGGACGAAAACTCCAACACGAAGGCATTCTGAAGCCCTTTCTATTCGCAAGGGTTGCGGTAAGAACCGCCTGGGCGATGACAATGGCTCGAGGAGCCGATCTCGAGCCCAGCATCATAAGCATCATAACGACATCGTTTTCCCAGGGGGATAGCTCGCCGAACGCGAAGCATTCGTGTTTTTGGCACAGATTCGAGGTTCCCGGCTTACAACCTCCCAGATACACGAACGCCCTCTTCCAGTTGAAGGACGCACTCGCTGAGCGGGGGCTGACAGCATACGGTAGCAGAAGTGATGTAAGAACGAGGCTCGCCCACAACTTCGGCCACCAAACAACTGAAGTAGCCGGTTCCCGAGCCAATGTTCAAGAACCTCAGCATCGGTTCATCGCCCGGGCGCACGATGACGCACGCAGTGTGTGCGGCACTTCCACTTGGATCCCGACGACATTCCAGGTTTCAACGGCATGAGAGCCTTCAACGGAAGCGTCTGATGGAAAGCACACAGCACAGGGCAAAGGGCAGATCAACGATCGGTACCTCCAATGCTCTGGCGTAAATATGTGGTGCGGACCTCAGCGAGATCTCACACCTTGCCCTGCGCAGTTTTCTAGGAATCCGGCGTTCAAAAAAGCAATCCAGCTAGCCCTCCCATATTTCTTCGACCATCACGGTAGTGCCACTGTGCCCCATGCTGAATACTGCTGGTGCCGCTTCAGCAAGCGTGGGAACTGAGAGGCTGGCTGATGCAGCTTACCATGGCGCAAAGGAGCATCCTCAGAATTGTATGAAACGCAGAGAATGTCCAACCCTGAACCCGTAATCACAGCTGCAGGCCCCATAGATGTCCGATCCGAAGGATCCTTGGGTCGGGAGCCAATTGTCTCACTTATTAAGGCTCAAGCCCTATTAAATTATACCCCTTCGCGATCCACTTCCCACAACATGTCACGGCAGGGCTCCAACAACAAGTCATGTACGCCACTCGCCGCCCCGAGGGTATTCACAATTCAAGCCGGCGAGTGGGGTACATGGAGGCTCCTTCAGGTTTGGCGTGATGACGAACGATGCTTGATGCCCGTGCCAGAATGAGGTGACGCTAGTGGGTTTAGGGGGTGGGGGGGATGATTCCGTGCCGTCTGACTTCTGCACAGTGCTCTGTTTGGTTCCGTGTGTCATGACGCACGTGAAGCCCGCACGGCGATGGCATCAAAGGCCGTCCGGGCAATGACACTTCTGCCGAGAACCTCTGTTTGTCAAACACACTGTTCCAGAGATTCGAGAGAGACGAATGGATTAACAACATTCCCACTGCCGTGAAGCATGTTGCCTTGGCTGTGCAAAACGCTGTCAGCGGTGCTGGCTCCGCGATTGGCTGCGCCATTCCAGACTGCCTCGATGGTCTGGAACAACGCTTTCAGTTGTGTCTGGAGACAAAATGTCCTGTGCCTGAACAGGCCCTTGAAGACTGCTTTGGTAGAGTCTCTCCACACGCAGTAAGAAATATTAGTGTTGCATTGCTGTGCCTCTCAGTTACCATGTGCCCGCATGCTAAATCTAAGCACATGCATGTCATAAAAATCAATTGTTTTAACGCCTCTTTCCGCCAAAACCACAGTGCCAGTCAAACGCGTGTCAAACATTGCAAAACCTTCCAGGGCCGCGAATGGCGTACATGACACCAATAACAGCACAAAGCATGTTTGAGACATACGCGGCGTGAAACAATGCTTGAACCGACGGAAACTGGAAAACAACAATCAATGTCGCTCTTGCTAATCACAGTAGTAGAGGCAGAAGTAGAAGTAGAAGTAGAAGTAGTAGTAGTAGTAGTAGTAGTAGCAGCAGCAGTAGCAATAGCAGTAGCAGTAGCAGTAGAAGTAGTAGTGGTTAGTTGTAGTTAGTTGTAGTAGTTGTAGTAGTAGCAGTAGTAGTAGTGGTAGTAGTAGTAGTAGTAGTAGTAGAAGTAGTAGTAGGGGTGGTAGTGGCGGTAATAATTACAATAATAATGATGATAGTAGTGCACGTCTGCCGTCGACCCAACGTGGCATTCAAGCTGAATACCCTGTTGCCGCCAAGAGATCGTTGATACATTCTACGTGGGGAATCGAAGTCTGAGTGCAAGGCCTCGGCGCATCCAGAAATCGCCGCGGTCCACCGCGCGGAAAGCAGCGATGCCTCAGCATGGGCTCATCGATATTCACACATTCTCCCCTCACCATCTCCGAAGTGCGTAGAACTTGATGCGCTGGCATGTCGTGTCGCATCACCGCAATCCGCTATGATACCAAAAATGTTGTAGCGATGCCGCAGGGGGGTTGGAATCGAGTTTAAACGAGCTGCACTGGGAGGCAAGGCACGCCAACAACCCACCCGGGGTTTGGACAACGCAAGGAAAGCTAAGTGACTCCAACATGCTCAGCTTTTGGACCGCCAGCCCGGGTTATAGACTTGTACCATGAAGCCATCAAGCCAAGCAACCTGGTCTTTTCAATGTGGGTGTAGGCTCCATGCGCTCAAAGCCAGCTACTAAAGCATTGAGAAATTGATCGGTTCACCCTTGACACCAATCAGTTTGGCCCCTACAAGTATGTGGTGCCGGGCTCTGATCACCGAACAAGCCGATGAGCCATTGCGCCAACCTGTTCGGCCCTACATGGCCCTACGACTGGTGGGGCCCGAGTCAACAAGTATGCTATGAATTCAGCACAGCACTCAGTCCAAAGACGTGATCATGATGCTTCAGATGAAAAGCAGACATTTGTGAATGAGTGACATGTCTCGGTCCATATCAGGCGTTCGCCTCCTCAGGCTTCAAAAATATTGTAATATTGTAATGTACAGAACATGTACGCGTGCACATGCACTTCTGATTTCGAAGTCACTTTGCGGTTGTCAGCAATGTGAAGGAGCATCAACAACCAGCGGGCCCGGAAGCAAAGAAGACAGTATTTACAAGCAGAACAAACACTCACCACAGGGGGTCGGAAATCCGGTCCTGATGACCTTCTTGACGAACAGATACTCTTGCACCACCACCGTGGAACATTCGTGGAGGCATATTTATATCACAACCTTGCAGGTTAAACACCCAAATGATGAAGGGCCTGTTAAACTCTTGTTCACGATGCCTTGAAGCTTTGTACAGGCTTCCTTCAGACTAGGTCTCTTACTGCAAGAGCTGGTGAGAAACTTCCTGCAAATCTCTCATATGGTGGACATCATTAACGCCAACAATGGCCACTCTCTCTAGGTACTTACCGCGGTTCAGCGCACGTTTGCAATGAGTCAATGCCAATGCTAACGACACTACACAAAACTGTAGCGCTACTTGCTGTAAGGATAACCTGATTCTGCGACCTTCATTCATAGCAATAGTGACAGTAGCAAAAGTAGCGGAGACAGTACAGTACTTTAGCGGTCATCGTCGTTGTGGGGGCAGTAGTAGTAGTAGTAGTAGTAGTAGTTGTTGTTGTTGCTGATGTTATTGTTGTTGTTCTTGTTGTTATTATTATTGTTGTTGTTGTATTCTTGTTAATTCTTCTTGTTGGTGTTGCTCTTATTGTTATTGTTATTGTTCTTCTTAATCTTGTGATTGTTGGTCATGCTGTTGTTGTTGTTGCTGCTGTTGTTGATGCTCTTGTTCTTGTTCTTCTTGTTGTTTTTGTCGTTGTATGCTTGTTTTGATACGTCTCGTGGTTGTTGTTTCTTTGTTTGTTCGCTTGTTGTTGCTGCTGCTGTTGCTTCTGCTGTTGTTGCTGCTGCGGCGGCTCTTGTTGCCGTTGTTGCTGCTGTTGTTGCTGTCGTGGTTGCTGTCGTCGTTGTTGTGGTTGTTGTGGTTGTTGCTGTTGCTGTTGCTGTTGCTGTTGCTGTTGCTGTCGTTGTCGTTGTCGTCGTTGTTGTCGTGGTTGTCGTTGTCGTTGTCGCTGTCGTTGTCCTTGTCCTTGTCCTTGTCGTCGTGTTCGTGGTCGTTGTTGTTGGCGTTGTTTGTTGTTGATGATATGTTTGGTGATTGTTATTTTTTGCTTGTTTGCTTGTTGTTGTTATTGCTGTTGTTGCTGCCGTTGTTGTGTTTGTTGCTGTTGCTGTTGTTGTTGTCGTTGTCGTTGGTGTTGGTTGCTGTGTTGTTGTTGCTTGTTGCTTGTTGTCGCGCGAGCATTTTTGGCTGTGCCTTTCCACTGTCATAACTTTGAATGATGGACTTTAGAACGCCCATAGAAACTCTCGATGAAAAATGCAAACTGTCGTGGTCCACGGCCGAGACTATCAGCATGCTGAGCTTCCGGCAGGCGGGCGACCGAAGAGTTCCAGAGTGTTCCAGTCTGGTGCAACAACGAGCGGCACTGTGTCCCAGAATCTTCGCAATGAGTCACGTTTGTTGACACTCTACAGAGACACGCGAAACCCTATGCCGAGTGCAAAGCTGGTCGACCATGCGGTCATTTGCCTGCAGAGTCAAG
The DNA here is from genome assembly GCA_905221635.1 of Symbiodinium sp. CCMP2456. Taxonomy (NCBI): domain Eukaryota; class Dinophyceae; order Suessiales; family Symbiodiniaceae; genus Symbiodinium; species Symbiodinium sp. CCMP2456. The sequence goes on from CAJNDV010035719.1 coordinate 97,737, forward strand.
ACGACACACGGTCGCAGGAGCGGAAAAACCAAATGTGGAAAAGCCTCGGCATCTCGAGAAGCGTGCATCATAATTAATTGCATGTGCATAAATACTCTCGAAGAGATCGTCCGCTGTGTCAGTGTAGAACTGACTGAAGGCATGCTCACAGACTCACAGCGGCTAGCATGACATCCAATACCCGCACGTGTGCATACTAAACAGAGCCAAAAAACTCAGCTTGCACAAATGCCTGCGGAGGAGTAGGAACTCCGAACTTCAAGAGCCCCTGCGTAGCAGCGGCAGCAGCAGCAGCAGCAAAATTGAATGCCATTGGGCAAGCCAAGTTTCCGTGCATGCAGACTTCCTGGAGATCCGGATTGTCAGCACCGGCTGACTCGGATAACTCGGTCGAGTGGCACATAGGATCAATATTCTCATGGAACAAAGTCCACCAGGATCCACTAGAGGTAAGGCCGTAAGGTTGTCTGAATGTAAGCACGGCAGACTCCGACTGACTTGAAGGCTTGGAGACAAAAGGTATGATCAAGTTACTTGTCCTCGATGCTGTGCGCACCTGTGCTCGACTTGCTTGTTGCTGACTGCGATGTACATTGACCAAAACCCTCAAAACCTTTCTGCCCCCGTTTCATGACAAGCTTGTGAGGTTTGTGAAAGATGCCAATCGCCTGAAGGCCATTAACTTTTTGTATCATTCCACCTGCCTTGAGATGCTCCTTTCCTGCGAACACAGTGGCATTTTAGTGTACCAAAAAACTGCTAAAACAGAGAGTCATAGCGGGGAGTTTTCCCTCGTTGACCTGCGCGTTGAATGAGGGGGGGTGTAAAGGCCCCAATTAGGTGTGACACAAAACTCACGTTAGGAGCTGGCATTGTGCCTGCATCACTGCCAGGTCGCTATGACATCAACATCTTCACTGCGTGAATTATGCTCTTGTTTACAAGATGTGAACGGGGCGTATCAGACGGAAAAACATATGGGCATCCTACATGTGTTCAGAGACTGTATAGAAGGCATCCCCTTTGGGGAGCTTCCACTTCATCATAAACTGGCACGGAAACTGTGGGAAGGTGGCCAGAAAGCAAGGTTCAACGAGTACTGTTGTCTTCATGCCTACACCCTATGTCCTTCCTGGACTCTGCATCAATCGATTTGCTTCAGGCGGGCAGCCAGACTCCCCTGATGGATGCCATCTGCAGTCTGACCATCTTCTACACGGTCACACTACTACTTACTAGACACTACTGAAGCTGAAGAGACCTCATCCGCAGGGCATTATCCACAACCTGGCTACCGTAACATGTCAAGACACTTGAGCAGTGCCCACAGGACTCCACATGCAGCATTCGCGGCTAGCTCAAGCTATTTGCAGGCCCGGGCAGGTTGACGACTTCTACTCTTGCTGCACGGAAAACTGTTAGCACTTTCCTTGAAGCCTCGGTCACGACTCAACCGGTCCGCGAGTGCGCCTGCAAGTCGTTCCGCAACGACTCGAGGGAGTCATCGATGGAGCGCATGCGCGAGTCAACTGTGACACCTTATGATGTCACGACGCTCAGGATGACCATCTACAAGATCTTCACTGTGCCATGCATGCTAATGTCTTCAGTCCGCGTTGCACGGACAGACACGCAGGAGTACAGCCAAGAGATTATCTGGAAGGTGGCATATACCACCCACACGATTCCACACGGACTTTCGTGAGGGCATGCACAGGCACGGTGCATAGGCACAATCCGCCCACTGGCGGGCACCAAAAGAAGCAGCGCTGAACTCCAAACATGGGTACAAGGCATAATGCGCGTCTGGCAGCATTACAAGGACCTACAGAGAAGGGCATTCAACACGCAAGGAGAAGCCTCCGTGAAATGCAAGGTGCAAGTAGGACAGAGCACCGAAATGGTACGTGATCAACAGGAATTGCGCCGATCGGCCTTGCCAACTCGAGCTTGGAAGCAACCATGCTCCAAGCGCAAGCAACAGCCCTGAACATATAGACCCTTGCAAAAAGATGCAAAAAGTCGACACGATTAATTGGCGCAGTTCTAAGTGAGCCGCAAACTGTCTGCAGCTCCTTTCGCAGAGTTCGCTCCCGCCGCCAAAGGTCACATCTTGGTGGCACGACTCATTCATCACAAGATATCAAAAGTCTATATGCCCACGCCTGCTGCATATTAACTGGACTGTGACGCCAACCATGCTGTTCTTGAGAGCTGAGGGCCAGACTGCAGCGCCAACACTTCCTCCCACAAAAATCTCCGAACAGTCCGTGCCACACGAAGCCCTACCACTGGCCACGACTCAAGGAGCACACGCACGTCGAACCCTATTCTAGGCTGCTACAGTCTTTGCGACGAGTGCTAACTCCGACCTGGCAAAGGTTGTGAATTTTTGTTGATAGTAGCTTATCGGCTGCGCCACCCGGTTCGAATACGACCGAAGCTTGCATGCGGAAGCCGCCCATGCTGGCTGAAACCTTTGAAGACTTCAAAAATTAGTATGCTCCCCACAAAAGATCAAGAGGCCCTGCGCCATGCATACCCGGCGAAAAGAGCGGCACACCAAAAAGGACTCGGAACTGGGCTCCCCGACCGAATCGACACTCGAACTCTACTAATCCCTTGATACGGCTTTGTTCAACCTATTTAAAACGGTTGTAAATCCAACTTGAGTTGAACCGCTTTGGATCAGTTTCCTAATGATACATCGATTCGACACTGAACCTATTCTCGACGATTTGGGGGGCGGCACCCCTCCCAACCCGAGCACAACAAACCTGGGATGACTTTGAGTGGACAGTGAAATCGAATGTGAATTTGTACCTATTGGAAGCAAAATCGCAATACAATGCAGCCAGCCTACAGGCCTCCTGTCATACCCGTAAGAGTTTTTAATTTTTGGCCTCCGGTAAGGTCTACGCCGACACCCACGTGGACACCACACCGCGTCAAAAGGTGCAGACGCCAGAAAGATGCAGTGCTCTGCCGTTAAGGCGCTCGGAAACTGCTGTAGGCCCTTGCCATGTACCATCGAGTTGCAACGGCAGGCTGAAGACAAAGACCACCCACAGCACCGAAATTCAAGTGGCATTTGCAACTCGCTGGTCAACGGCCAGAGAATTGCAGACGTTACAACTATTTTTAAACGTTGGCCGGCTGTGGAGCAGTGTAGTGAATCTTCTTTCCCTGCAAGTTGTTGATCGCTGCTCTGGTTTCGAGAATTTGAGTTGCATGCCGGAACATTCCAGTCGAACGGTCTCGCAGCGGCAAGTCAGAGGCCGGTCCTGGGCTTTCGCCTCACCACGCGCTTTGACCAGTCCCAGAGCAAACTCCTGCACAAAAGCTGGCAATGCGTGCATGTCAAAACGCATGCCCTCGAGTGTTGCCATGAAAACAAAACACGTTTGCTTCGCTCGAATTGCTACGACTGGTCTCCTTGTACTCCAGCTCCCCAGAGCCGTCGTAGTCAATGACCTGGGATGCGCAGTCGATCTGGACTTGTCAACCCAGCACTCAGCACATTTCAAAAGTGTCCTGTCCAGCAGCAAACAAAACTTACGATTTTCAGCATTTTCAGGTAATCAGCTTTGACACTGATGCCACTTACCACCTGCACAGCAAGCTAATCACTGCTACTAGCCTCGACGAAACACATTCAAGCACCATGCTGTACATAATTTGCTACAGCCACGTCGAAAATGAACTCCGCATTGGTTATGTCAATGCCAACTTCCCGCAGGTAGAGACGCACATCCGGCTTGAGAAGAGCTTGCATAAGCTCTTCCTGGAAATTGGTCTCACTGTGTCGCGGCAATGACTTACTTTCGAAGAATCTGTACAAGAGCTTCCATCAGATATGAGCCGTGGGATTGCCAAAGCAGTCCTTCGTGATGTGACCGTCTCCATTTCCGTCAGCACGTCGAAAAACCTGTGCGTCGACGTGTCCGCGCTGCGCACATGCTGGTGAATCGCCACTATGCACCCATTCCGGAAAGCCCTGCGCGTGCAGCTTTCAGCCTCGTCAACCTTCACGGCAGCCATTGAAGTCTGGTATTCCTGTCCGTGTTTCTTGCGCACCGCACATAATGCAGTCTTGGTGATGCTCCTGGTCACGCATGGCTTGGAGCTTCTGGTCCAAGGCAGCTTCCAGGGTGCTGTCAACAATGACCTCTCAGGGCATTAGCATTTCCGGTCATGCGCAAATGATTACGGATACAATCCCATTCCTGACTATGGCAATATGGGACAAGCAGACTCATTCGAGCTGAGCGCAGCGCAGAAACAATCATGTTCATGATGGAGAACGTCGTGATGAGCAAGAACGCAACAAAGACGATCCTGATACATTTGCAAGCATGCAGTCTGGCTGTCGAATTACAGTCAAGGCCAGACTTCCCGAAAGACGCCAGGTAAGACGACCCTTTCGCCGATCTTAAGCTGCTGTTGAATGCTTGAGGTCCTTAAACAATCCTGCCGCTTCTGCTGGCCAACTTGTCTACTATCGCCAGATGGTGCCATCATGTGCCATCAGTCTGGCTCAAGCATCTTCACTCGGAGGTCACGACGAGGAAAACATCTTCAACATGCAGCTCGCAGTTCCGGGCCGCCGCAGAGCTATCCTGATGCCTTCACATGCCTTCACTCTCGCAACTATGTGTGCCGAAACACCAAACCCAGGGCTCGACGTCTGTAGCCGCCCGCGCGACATCTGGCCAGCCTTCGAGGGTCATCACCTGCCGTCGTGTCGGTGGAAAAATCTGTAACCAGAACGACCGAATCAGCAACCAGAACGGCTGAATCAGAAACCAGACTGACTGATTCGGAAACCACACCATGATTCGGAAACCAGAACGACTCTGATTCGGACACCAGAACTGCTGAATCAGAAACCGGACGCATCCTTCGGAAACCGAAAGCCGTGATTCGGGAACGGTTGTTAGGAACATTGCAGACCCAAGGGTGGGTAGGGCTAGAATCTCAGAACGCCTTAGACCATGGAAGTTATCATGGTTGGGCCAACCATGGACGTTATCATGGTCGGGCACTGAATGCTTTGTGCTCAGAACGCAGTAGATCATGGACGCTCAGACTTTGACCATGGACATTATCACTACCCGTCCAGCCCGATGCCGGCAATAAAAAGTTCTGCAAGTTCATGCATGTTCCAGAGTTGTTCTCAGAGCCGTGGTTTCTTGCCATCATTCAGACAAAAAGCGCGGTGCTGAGGACTTGCGGGGATCAGCAACGTCAATGTCCTCTTACTATGTATGCTCTTCAGGATTGGTTGTGTTCTACATAAAGTATTGCCGATCTCAAAACGCACAAGTATGACTATGGCCGAACCTCCTGCTTCGGATACTTCCAAAGCTATTACGGCAAGCTCCGTGAGCAATACCAGCCTGGAAGAGCGTGAAACAGCCTTAGCACGGCATCGCAGCAAGCGGGCATCAGCCATGTGTCGTAACTGACATAACTTTCAGCTGACTCGTGGCAACACCGAACACAATCTGTAGATGCGAGCACCTGTTGCGGATCCAGCCCCGAGCCTCTGAACAAGTATGTAAGGATTGAAAACGACAAGGGGGGGGTGGTGCGGCAGCGGCGATTGAAAAGACCTTCCCGCAGGTTTGTCAAAGTTCCAGGGGGTGATCTTGCATGTCGGCACCCCAGCGCGCCACACAAGAATCGCTTTCATGGAGATACAGGCTGCAAGTCGCAGCCATCCGCTCGTCGATGGGTGCCAGGCTGAATTCAAGGGCAAGCTTGGAAAGGCCAAGGACAAATAAAACGGCCCACAACGAGTGGCAGCTGACATAATCTCAGATAGAATAGAATAGAACTTGGACCCTTGCTCGCTCCCATTGAGCTCGACAGAACCGAGAGTCTGCCCCGCAACCCTTATCCCAAACCGAATCGGTTGATGCTTGTGCATGTTGAAACTATAATGACCCGAATCACCAGCAGCTACAACAAGGACAGATAGGTGTCAGGCTGTGAATGTATCTTGGAATGACAGCTTCGCAATCACTTCGGTCGATAAACCCGTCTAAGCTCGCATGCGATATGACGCCGAAGCCTGGAAGGACTGAGCGCGCTCGTAATGCCAAGCTTCTCTGCAGGTCAAGCTGGCAGCAGCTGATTGCATGTGCCGAGTCTGCCAAATTCTGCCAAGTTGCTGTACAGGAGATTTCCGAAATATTTGTCGACATCTTCAGAGGCTCCCCGATGAGCGAAGCCCACGGTTCGGGTCAGCAGGATGGCAAAGATGTAGATGAGGATGGAGATCAACACCTCACATGGAGACAGGTGACACCAAAGGAAGCCTGTGCAAAGAACAGTACGTTCTCGCATTGAGCATCGTCTTTTAAAAGCAGAGCGACCCACGCCCACAGCAAAGCACGCATCGCATCGACGGCACCTCAGGGGAGTCGAGCTAATAACCGGCCGTGCTTGTGCTTCTATTTTGCTATGTATTCCGGACCCCAGCTGCCAATAGGTTGGATGCATTGAAATGCTATGTCGATGTCTGTGTCACCTGTCGATAACACCTACCTTTGCAATTTCTGGCGATCTTGACCCTCACGGCTGACAGGCATTTCTTGTGGCCTTACGGCTCACCGGATTTCCTTCGCCAAGCTCCGGCCTATGACCAGCAGCCAGAGAGGCTTGAAGAAGCGCAGCAGTCTGAGCACACGTGCTACGCGCAGCACGCGCAGAACGCGCAGCGAGCTCAAAGAACCTGGCAGGTTTGCTTGGGATCGCAAGCTTCTCAACGAACGATTCCTACTCGCAGTGACGACTTCGACGATTCTTGCTCGGAATCTTAGGTGCTCGGAAGTTGTCTTGCTCCAAGTCAACTAGCTGGCTCCTGATGATGGCAGAGATTTCAGTACAGTGCCTGCAGGTAAATAGCGGCTAATACGCTCGGCCGAACGAACCTGCACTGTCCGAGATCTGCTCCAGCAGGAATGTGTCCACTAAGGATAGCAACACAAGGCCAAAGTCCTTAGACATCTCCAGCTCTCGGCAGTTGGACGGCCTATGTTCTCCGAAGCCCGTCCCGTATTCCTGCTCTTCTTCTCAGTTTTTGGCTCTAAGACTGAAAGCTTCTTCGGTCATGATCCGGAGCACCCTCAATGCTCGGGATCTTCCTCCGAGACTCAAACTTATTCCAGTTGTCTGCAATGAAGGGCCACCACGACCGGGAGTAGATTCGGATGACAAGCTCAACCACGAAAAATCCAACGAAGGTGTAGTTGACCTGGGCCCGGCCGTCTCTGCCGCAGGACAATTCTGCACACTTGTCTGACATGTGCTAGTACCGCTGCCCTGCATCAATACAAGGCCGGCACTATCCTCCATGGATCGACTTGCCCAACATAGTTCCTTTCGTCGTAATAATCCTGCCGCCAGAAGCTCTAGCTGCAAAAACAAACAGGAGACACACCAATACTGAGCCACTACAACAGCTTTCAAGGTCGCGTCTCCGTCTCGAGCCCGAGCCAGACCTTGGCTTGGACATCGTTTCTTGTTTTCACAAAAAGGACTGCCAAGCCCGCAGTGAACACGCGCAACGCAACCTGTAACTCCATGCCTGGGAACCGTATTCAGAAAGATGATGCTGGAGACGATGAAACTGAAAGCTCGCCCCCTGGTCCAAGGCAACTTCTCCAGTGCCTGCATGATGTGATGACTGGCAGGTGGCCGTGAGATTCTTGAGTCTTTTCCTTACTTGAGCACGCTGTTGCCCTGATGTCAGCTACAATCTAGCAAGAATGCACGCATCGCAAAACTTTCGAGCCTTCTCCTCAGAGCGCAGATCCCAGTCGATGTGAGAGCCCTCACGAACCAACAAATCGAAACTGAGGCCTAACGGTCGGCCTACGCAAACTCTCATTTTTAGGAGGTTCTCGGTACTGTTGAGAGTGGACACATCACAAAATCTGTACAGGACATGCTTGTGATGAGATAGCTTCTACTTTTGGAAGGGTCTCGTTCGTGGGCTTCCCCCTTCGTTTTACAGGACTTCCAAACGTGGACCAAACCAGGAACCTGCTCAAAACTTATCAAATTCCCTCAACTGAACTGTTGTGGACTACGTAGGGCATCTTATGCTTGTCCACTCGAGCAGCCCTTCTTGGAAACCTGATCCCCGCAGTTGAAACGGAAGCCGTAGAAGCGACTACGGGCTATGAACTCCGTGTTTTTGATCTTGGAGGGAGCTTGCTCAAGATGGACATGTATGACTGATGACCCTGCGGTTTATCTCACAGAGCAAGCCTAAGCCTGCATTCGTGCTTCCGGTTGTGCTTCGTCCTAGTCCTAGCGGACACATACCTTCCGGCCTATGTATTTACTTGGCCTTATTCTTTCTTTCTTTCTGCGGGGCGTAGGGGTCGATTTCTCGACCCTCAGGCCTTTGGCCCGCACCCTTATTCTCTCTCTCTCGCCACTCACTTGCAACCGTGCTGCAAACAACGGACAACTACCTCAACCTTCGTTTACTCTTTCAGGTGATCCTCGCAAAAGGGTGTGGCAACGCATGCAAGACTCGATGGCTGAACGGTGATAGTCGATCAATGCAATGCTGATGAGCAAGAGCAACAACACCATGCATCAACTCGGCTGCGATCTCAGCAGCGAATTAGGCTAACGGCTACGTGGTGCCCACTCCCCCCCTCTTCAGCCAACACTGCTCATTATGCGAACACTGCAGACTTCGTTTAGTGCTAGGATCTGCTCAGCATGAGGCAAGTCTTTTCGCCCTGCCACCTCTGCTTATAGATGACCAATAACGGGAGGTTGACGAAGCGTTCAACATGCGAAATCCTCGGAATCGGCCCTGCCGCCCCCGTGAGCACGTCGCTCGACTGCGAAGAGGGCTTCTGGGGTGCAACATCTGCGGGTGCTACTTGCATGCTGCTATGAGATGATCTTCGTGAAAAGCAACCAATACCCATGGCCTCGTTGTCAGCAACGATTCCTTCGAGGCTTCCAAGAAGGCTCTGTTGACTGCTGATCCGTCGACGGTATGCAGACATGCCTCAGGCCAGAAAAAATCTCGAGAATCCCATGCAACAAAGCGGGGAGGAACTTGAAGCTGGGTGCCGCAGTGCAACCAGAAGCTGAACAAGCCGGGAATACTGCAACAGCAACTCAACAACTACAGCACCTTCGAGGATCAAAAAGGCAGCATCAACTGATACTTCAATGAATGCCTCCTTGGGCTTCCAAGCAATGGCATGCAGTCTCTCGACGAGGTAGCAAACGCAGTCTTGAATGCACATGCTCTTTGCACAGCCTCGGAAAACTCCGACTGGCCGGTGCATATCATCGGGATGTGAATAACAAGAGGCGCCCAGCCTCCGCTCGCAGTGGCTCGAGCTGCCTCCGCTCTCGCCCGAAGCTCAGCCAGATCCGTGGCTCCTTGTCCGCCTCCGTCACAGACCAAATCTGCGCTCTCTACACCGTCTGCTGCACATGATGTCTACAGGGCCAACAAATGGTAAGAAATTAGACTGGGCATTGAGCTGGCCGGGACCTCTGTCAAATGCAAGGAGCTCGGAGGGCTGTGCTGTTGGCAATACGAAGTTGAGAAGGGCGCGAAAGCTAGTGGCACGAGGGCTTCGACGCGTGCGGCTCTCTCTGTTCGGTGCACCCCCCCACGCCGCAGCGGCAGCAGCAGCAGCAGCAGGAGCAGGAGCAGGAGCAGGAGCAGGAGCAGGAGCAGGAGCAGGAGCAGTAGCAGTAGCAGTAGCAGTAGCAGTAGCAGAAGGAGTAGTAGTAGTCGTAGTAGTAGTAGTAGTAGTAGTAGTTGTTGTTGTTGTTGTTGTTGCTGTTGTTGTTGTTGTTGTTGTAGTGGTCGTGGTAGTGGTAGCGGTAGCGGTAGTGGTAGTGGTAGTTGGTGGTAGTAGTCGTTGTAGTCGTGGTGGCCGTGGCAGTAGTGGTAGTCGTCGTCGTCGCCGTGGGGGTGCCGGCCGTAGGGGTTCTACTAGTAATGTCCGTATTAGTTACTAGTGCATTCGTCATTCTAGTATCACCAATTGTCGTGGAAGCTTCCTCTTTTGCAGGTACTATGGGCTTCTGCTGCAGTTTCGTTGGAAATTGTCGATGATGCTGGCGATTGTGCTGACATCGTGGTTTCTGCTGCTTGTGGCGATGATGATGGTGATGATGATTGTAGTCATGATGGCGATGATGATGATAATGGTGATGATGATGAAGATGAGCAAGAGCCAATGAGACTACCATGTCTATGCCCATTATGACAACAATGGTCCTGATCATTAACATAGCTCATCACCGTCACCTATGTCACCATAAGCACCATGACCGTCTCCGTCGTCGCCGTCATCATCATCATCATCATCGTTTCTTCTTCTTCATCATCATCCTGACCATCTGAATCATCATCATCATCATCACGTTAACTAGCCCCATCACCGTCACTATCACCACCATCATCGGCGACATCATCACCATCATCGTCATCTTCATCATAATTGTCATCATCACCACCACCATCACAGTCCTTACCACCATGATCATCATCGCCAACACCGTCACGATCACCATCACCATCGGCGACATCATCACCATCATCGTCATCATCAAAATCATCGTCATCTTCGTCATCTTCGTCATCGTTGTCAGCATCATCGCCGCCGCCACCACCACCACCACCGCCGTCATCATCATCATCATCATCAGCTTCATGATCATGGTCAGGATGATGACCATCGGTTTCATCACTACCATGATCATCATGGTCTTCTTCCTCTTCGTCACAGCCTTGCTTCACAGAAAAAAGGCCAGAACCAGGCATTTCACTTAAGCAATGAGATTGCTACGCAAGGTTGAACGGAAAATAGTGACACTGGCAATGTATGCGCCTCGATATGTAGAGTACAGTTTGGGGGTGTTATACGAGAAGTAACTATAATAAGGAACCCTTAGAAGCGGCTGGGTTCTTGTTAAGGAATACCGCAATGGGGATCTATAGTAAATGATATGGTTTCCTTCTTTGATCAAACCCCTTAATAAGAACCCAGGTGGTCTTTCAGAGTATTTCTAATTCTTGAGGCTTCTGGGAGTTTCAGAAAATCAGGATACCTTATTGGGGCCCTTATAATAAGGATCCTACTATTTAGGGTACTATACTAGGGTCCCCTATTTTCGGAAACCCCCTCTATAGTGACCGGCAATGAAGGCAACAACTCGGCGGCCCAGCTGGGTTGGATCTTCTGCGGGTCGGTCCCGCGAAGGTCCGGGACCTGTGACTTCGCGGATTTTCCGGTTTAGGGCTTGTGAACTAGTACTTTATGATTTCGGAATTACGGTTTAGGATACCCAATTAGTAGTT
>CAJNDV010035720.1:10602-25030 GCA_905221635.1 Symbiodinium sp. CCMP2456
AGTAGTAGTAGTAGTGGCCGCAGTAGTTTGGAAACTGCAAGAAGAACCACAACTTCTGTCGGTGCCCATCCAGCCTTAAATCCCACACCCAGAAAACCCTAAACCCTAAACCCGAAACCCTTAAAACCCTTAAAACCCTTAAAACCCTTAAAACCCTCAAAACCCTCAAAACCCTTAAAACCCTTAAAACCCTTAAAACCCTTAATACCTTGCTCAGTTTCCCGCTCCATCATCTGGCTCGTGAGCAGGGCCACGGCCTCTCAAAGGACTTTCCCAGGTTCCGTCTGGGCTTTGTGGGCCTTGGCCTCACATTGACCAGGGTGCAAGTTGAGAAAAGAAGCAAAACGGCAAAGATGTGCGAAAAGCTGCCGCTTCTATTGGCACCACACCACTGCTGCTGCTGCTGCTGCTGCTGCTGCTGCTGCTGCTGCTGCTGCTGCTGCTGCTGCTGCTGCTGCTGCTGCTGCTGCTGCTGCTGCTGCTGCTGGCACTGCCACCCCGCCCCTCGTCTCTTCATCACTTCGGGCGAGCCTCTGGTGGGTTCGCAGGTCAGAAAAGAACCCAGACAACCTTTATGGGTGTGGACAGGTGGCCACGGTGGGACATGCGCGCCGCCAAAGCTCTTCCAGGAAACGTTTGTTGGCTAATGCGAGCTCCAAGAGCTCCAGGTGCAAGCCAGGCGCACTGGCCTCTGGGTGATTCAGCCGCAGGCCTCTCGCCAAGCGCCTCTGCGCGAGCTGCCCCGCCTGTCCGGCTTAGTTCAAGGTTGAGGGTAGCCACATCACCTTCGAAAGCAGACGTGGAGGTGGAGGTCGGAGTGATGCTGGCTCTGGCACTCTAGCCGGCTTCATAAGCGGACGAACTTCCAGCAGTGCAGGTGTCGCGAGATGATAATTGAACTACTTAATGTAGGTATACCGAGAATCTTCGCGACAACAAGAACTGTGCTCGTCATTGTAAATTACAAGTGCAACTGCACGCATCGTCGTGATCATCATCATTGTCATCATCATCGTCATCATCCTCATCATCATCATCAGCTCATGTACCAGCGACGTGTCAGTGTGGCATGACAATCATTGCCATCAGTCATTCTGACACTTTTCGGGCTCGCGTTTACTTGCATGCAGAATCCGAAATTAGTACTGGCCAGGCAAACTTACGATGGACGGGCAAAAACAAGTATGGTCATGGCATTCGCAGCATTCCCGAATTCCCTCAACCTCCCAACCCCAGGCCGAACACAGGAAACCTACAGTGTTACTGTACACCCAAAACCCTAACTTCAAGTTGAAAGCGAGAACCCTGAAACATCCCCTGAGCTGAAAGCCCCACTTCAAAGTCAAAGCCCTAAGCGCTATTAACACCCTTGGCGCTTAGTCACCTCTCCGTCCTTGAGTGCTTCACGGCTGCGACTTCAATGCTGTTCAATGCTCTTTCAGGAGAAACAGTAATCGTAATGGTAATGGCGAGAACCAGTAGTAACCGTGAAAGCAAATAACAGCAATAGTAGTAGGGATCCTAGTCCTGCTCCTGACAACACCCGCTGCCTGCGACAAGCGCAAGTGATCTAGCTCTCGTGGAGTCAGCCTGGCTTCTTAACTCCGAACATGTGACATGGCTTCGACCGATGCCTGTTCTCAGTTAGCACCAGGATTGCCAACACTGACACGTCTTGTGCTTATTGCTTTCGGTTTCGCATGCTTTCCGGCTTCTACTTGCATTTATGTAAAGCCAGCAATGCCCAGCAACTATAAGGTTAGTAAGCTCTTCTAACGAATTCGCAGATCATCTACCTTCACGTGTACAGCTCACGGTAATAAGCCTGAATTCTAAGAAGAGTATCACTGACAACAAGTGGCACTTGCTTATAGCTTGGCAACATTTAGCAAGTTCGTGGTGTAAGCTTTTCAAAGCCTGCGGCTTGACGTATATTGATGCCAGAAAGACTGACACTCCACCAAACCCCGAAACCCTATACCCTACACATATCCCTGTACTTGTCCCGATGCCCGGCAAAGCCACACAAAGCCCAACTCGGCCCCTGACTTCATCCCACGGCGCTGCTCGGACCAGGGCAGGGCCTCGGAGCTACGGATGTCCCTAGGGGCCTGAGTAGTTAGAATAGGCCCTTTAGCTCAGGGTCCAGAGTTTAGCGTTGTTCTGTCCCCGTGTCTTTAGCATCGTCAGCATAGTCATGGAGTGCAGAACGACAATCCAAGTACAGTGGCAACGGGGACGACAACGATTACTCTCGCCCACGCTGCCCTCGCTCTATTCCCTGCTACTGCTACACCTGCTGAAGTGGGACACCCCGCTACAAGACAGCTGCAACTACCGTTGATGGACAAAATTCTGCATGACCCAAATATAGTATAGTACCATAAACCCCATAGTTTAGGTATATAAATATTATATAAAGTCATGCAGGATTTTGTCCATCAACCGTATGTCCAAGATTGGACCCTGGGGTCTCTAAGTTGCCCAACCTTGAGAAGCTGCGCCGCAAACTTTCCCCATAAATCAACCCTAGACCCTGAACCCTATGGGGGTTTCCGAAGATTAGGGTACCTTATTTTGAGGTCCTTATAATAAGGATCCTATTATTTAGGGTAGTATATTAGGGTCCCCTATTTTCGGAAACTCCCATATACTAAACTCGAAACCCCCAAACCCTACGCCCCTAAACCAGCATTTCTTGAGGCTGGCGCCAGGCATCTTGTCAGAGGTGCTGAAGATGTGGGGCACCTCCCAGTCATGCTCGCTCCAGATTTGTACGGACGCGGGCTGTTGGGCAAAAGAAACTTGGTATAATGTACTATACTGTACCATACCATACCATACTGTACTATATAACACAATATAACATAATAGAATAGAACATAGTATACTATAGTACAATGAAAACTTAACATCGTATCATGAGTACAGGCCGCTTTTTGGGCCCAAGAAGACTCTAGCGAGTGTCATTTCCACCCGACAAGGACATTGCAGGCGGACGTTCTCTTCATGCCGACGCCGCGAGCAGCTTTACGTTCACAAGTGCGCACTCTAAACGCTTGAGGGTGGAAAGCTGGCTTCAGACCCTCTTGGAGAATGGAACAGGCAAACTGCTACAGGTAAGGCCACGGTCGCAGTCTCAGCTGGGTCGACTTCTGGCTACAAAACCCAACACTTTCTGGTTTAGGGCGTCGAACATCCAGGACTTTGGGCTTAGAGTCGAGAGTTTCGGAGTTTAGAGGTTGAAGCCTTGTGCCGTGTTCCGGAGTGTTTTGCCGCAGCAACGTACGGCCAAGGAAGGTTTCCTTCAGGCTCGGGTTCGCGGAAATCTGGGAACATGACCACATTTCAGTCAGCACCTCACGACAGCACGTGACAGGGTTCTTCCCAAACGCAGCGCGCGCATGGCGGCCTCAGGATAGGGCTGCAGGACACATGTCAATTGAAATCACAAGGTCAAGCAAAGTTCAGCCCACGACGTCTGCGATGACTGAGGAGCTACAGAAGCTTCTTTGAGCTTTCCAGCTACCCCCAGGGTTTTACGAGGCTCGCTTTGGATCCTGGAACCGGCGGTGCAAACCGATCATGTCTTGTGCTGATTCCTGGATTGTGCCATCCTACGCTGTCGTGTCGAAAGTAACAAGAAGTCAGCATCACGTATATTAGGGACATGAGGGCATGGTATTCTTAATCATGAAGCCCCTACATTAAAGTGGCGTATTCCTACACCCCTCACCCCAAAAGCAGGTGACGCCGTGGGTGGCAACCGCACCTGGCGCATCCTGGCACGTGGCGGATCGCGCTTGATGGCTTAGGGGGTTCGGGGCTCTTAGGGCTGTATATAGAGCTTCGATGATTTAGTCCTGCGCTCTGGGCCTTGAGTTTGGGATTGAAGTTCAGGGTTTCGGGACTGAGCTGAGGTCTGGGGATTTAAGATCTAGGGTTCGGGGATTTTGCGTGGGGCCCCTCACAAACCGCAAACATCTCCTAGCACCAAAACTGAGCCCTTGAGCAGAAGGGCTAAGGAAGCACACCATCCTATACAGGTATGCATACGTACACATTGAATTGGTGTGTATGTATATATGTATATTATCTACATAACTGCATGTACGAACCCATATGCATAAGCCATTCAGATATGATATGTGTATGCATGTACATATGCGTATATATACATATGTATATATATATATATGTATGTATGTATGTATGTATGTATGTATGTATGTATGTATGTATGTATGTATGTACCACATACACGTACATATGTGCGTGGACATAGACACGGACCTACACGCAAACATGCACGCAGGTCCAGGTGCAGATGCATATACAGAAGACATGCATGCACATATACATACAGAGATACAAAACATCTACATATACATATACATATACGTAGTACATGTATATATGGATATAGAGTGTGGGTCAAGGTTTAACTACTACGATTAGGAGAAAAACAGCGAGCCAACCTCCCCTTGCATCGCGAGGGCGGCTTCGGGAAGCGGAAGCAGCCGGCGCCACCGGCGGAAGAGGTGGGGAGTCGCATCGTTTGAGGGGGCGTTTCGGGGATTCACAAGCCCAGAAGCCCTTAACCCAGAGTATATAAATCATGGGATGCCAGGAACGTAAACCTTCAACTTTCGGCTTTGGCCTTGTAGAGAGTTGAGGGTCTGTGTTCCGGGTGTTCATCAGAGTCTCTTCGCGCCTCAGAGGTAGCTGCCGCAGGCCTTCTTAGGCCTACAGGTTTCTCTCCAATAGACGCGTTGAGGGTATAGTTTTAGACTTCAGCGCTCCCGGAAGATCCCGATACCCACTTGTTTAGATATGCTCTTTCAAGTCGGTAGGGCTTCCTAAACCCTGAACCCTATGTTTATTATTGAACTGTTCAGAATATTCCTGCCTTGGGCTCCCGGGCTTCGTTTCCATCTCGGAGCTTTATCAGAGCCATCCGGGATGACGAGTATCACCTCATCTTACAGTAGAGGTATTGGTTTGTCTGCCTGTCATTTTCCGTATAAGTACAGAAACAAGTGTGTAGATATAAAATCGCACTTTGTGTTATACACGTAACATCTATCTATCGCGATTCTACTTTTCACATGCCCCCGCTGTTCCTAAGTTCCCTTGGATGCCTGGTGAGTCAAGCCCTACATATCACTGTGTCATGCTGAAGTTCAGAAGAGGGGCAACAGCACAAACGAGAAGTCACGCCTGACGCCCTTCTGTCGGGCATCGCGTTCATGATCCAAGAATCCTTCAGGCTCTTGGATAAAGCATAATCCAGGAGGACTTCGATGTTGAACTGCGATTCTGGTCGTCATGAGTCGGGTGGCATGACTGTCATGTTCATCATCACGCCAGTTGTTGATATGCTTTGCTACCGAGGGTCTTCTTCCCTGCTGTCCGCAGCCACTGCCAAGAGGCAAGTCGAGTCTTACCACGACAAGAAAGCCTAAAGCCTAAACCCTAAACCCCAAACCTCCTGAAACCCAAAAACTCTAAACCCCTAGACAAGCCTCAACCCTGGACTCCAAACCCGAAGAAATTACATGGCAAGTCCCAGTGTTCATGGATCCCCAAACCCCAAGGCCCCTCTGCCCCTTCAACCCGAAGCCAAAAACCCTAAACTCTCAACCCAGAACCCCAAACCCCAAACCCTAAACCCTAAACCCTAAACCCTAAACCCTAAACCCTAAACCCTAAACCCTCACTACCCTAAACTCCAAACTCTCAACCCTCAACCCTGAACCTGCTGCATCTGAACGCATGGCGCGGCACAGAGCGCGCTGATGCTCGCGGCCACTGCATGCCCGATGTTGCCATTCGAGTATGGCAGATGATAAGGATCGTTGCTTTGGGACATGCTTGGGTAGTTGTCAAAATTATAGTCTTCCTGGAGTTCTTCAGGGAGACGATACATAATTCTACTCTTAATACAGCATCCTACCGTTCGGGAGGTCTAGTTTTGACAACCACCCGGGGTATAACTGTACTAATGGTTTAAGCCTCCGTCTGGGGTTCAGGGTTGAAACTCAGAGGTATCATCATCGTTTAGGCATCCTCGCATTTGGGGTCTATGAGATTCCTTGCTTCAGGCTTCTTCTATTTTGCTGAGCGCCTCAAGCCATGAGCGCTATTGCGGCTCTTGCTGCTGTTTCCATGGTCCGGGTGATCAGTGTCTGGGACTTCGTCGCTGGATGTTGTGATTGCCAATGCTCGTATCAGACCTCTATGGCTAACGCCGGCGTGACGAGAATCATCAACATGGACTACATGTCCATCATCACTGCAATCATTACCACCAGCAAGATACTCGTCTTCATCACCATGATCACCACCGCCATCATACTTGTGATCAGAGCAGTTGTACGCAACTACTCCTACTGCCTGCGCTTTTCCTGCAGGCTGCTGGTGCTATACGCCCATCCCCACATTCATGCATCCCCTAAATGGCCCCTAAACCGAATCGCTGAATCATGAGATCAGGACTTTTGGGGGGTATATTGTAATATGATTCTGATTGTAACAAGGAGCCCGGCTCAATTAGATAGTGTAGGAGCCGTAATAATCAAAATAGGGTTATAGGCCCCTTTGTAGTATAATTGTCATCAGGAACCCTAAAGAGTAATATTGGTAATGTTGAGCTCAGGGTGTTTGAGCTGCGGGTTCTGATTTCGGGAAAATGAGGCCTCGTGTCTTGTGCGTGTTAGGCAAGGGCACGCTGGGTTGAATTCCCAAACGCTGGACCTTGAATCGCTAAACTTGCAAAGCCGAAGCTCCACACGATGAGCCCTACACCCTCGGTACAAAGTCCTCCAGTGAACCCCTGCTTAACCCTACAAAAGCACTCAACAGCCTTCACAATCACGTACGAACCGCTTAAGCATGACCTCGCATTCTCCGAGGCTGAGCATTTCTGCATCCGAATAACGACGTGGGGCTGAGGGCTTCGGATTTCGATGAATTTTGCGTCAGTGTATTTTATGATGGATTTTGCAGAGTTGCCGCAAGTTCCAAACGCTAGCAACCAGGACCCCAAACAGCCATAGTTTGTCATCTCCGTCTGGGTTCAGGGTTAGTGGTCCTCAATGTTCAGTCGTCAGCTCGATGCCTGACACCCGAAGCACTTTGCTGCACTCTCTCAACCTCCAGCCATAAATCTCAAACCCGAAGACCGAAACATTCGACCTGACATCACACCGACCTCGCAGGAGGCACAGCGGCCTGCGAACCCCCGCCTCCTGCAGTCCTTCGTGGTGCTCAATGTTCGGGGCACGCGAATTGTATCCTGCCTGGGCTCAGGGCTTTTGAAGTCGTGAGGTCGAATATACAAGCCCTAAAACTCAGATGTGCAATTTCTTTTGGGTTATCTCGGTCATTGGATATAGTTAGAGTAGACAATATAATGCACTACGAAACCCAGAACCAATTATTTAGGCCCCTGGGTAGCCTTTCTTGGCACAACAATGCAACAAGTAAGGTGCAGACCAACAGTATCCAATGTGCTCTTATGACATGAAGACTAGGTGGCGACGATTTCAGTTGCCCTGTCCCCCAGCAACAGCGTCGATGTCGTGCCTTAACTACCTCTTTCGTCGGAGCACACGCTACCCCAGAGCAGCTAGTAGCAGCATGAATCTATCTACTTAAAGGATGATGGACCGAAAAATGTATTTAAAGTCTGAGGGTCCCATTAGCAAGGGTTCTGGTCGAACATTCGCATCATCCACTGGTGGAAAGTTCAAGCAATCATCGATTTCAGGGTGGTAAGGTTTCCGAAAATCCACGCCGTGGGTTCCAGGTCTGGTTTCAATATTACTCCTTAGGGCGTGTGTACAGCATAATACACCCCCAAGAACCTACTATGATGATTAAGGCCCCTATGGGGTATGCTTTGAAGTCGAGGGACCGTGGGCTTCGATGTTTTTGCGCCCCCAATCCGCGTGCGGGATTGTAGAACCTTCCTGCCGGAATTCGTGGCTGTGCAGCCTTTCGTAGGCCGCTAGGGTTTAGGTTTCGGGGATTAGGGCACCAAAAGTCCTTGAACCCAGCACTAGAGCTTTGCCAGGACAAGCAAGCTAATTCGGAAGCGCGTCCTGTGCTGGGAGCTGGCTTCCACCCTGATAGTCGACCGACCACAGGCAGTGATCGGAAGCCGTCGCGCTGTTTCGGAGCATCAAGGGTCCTGGAGAGTACCTATAGTCTCTATTGTAGTTCCGTTTTTAGGTTATCTTTTGGGGTCCGAAATCTAAATGTGGCTAGACCAAAAAAGGAACTACAACGGAGACTATGGGTAGATAGAATCCTTCAGGAGTCGCTAAACTCCAAGCCCCGCGGCTCGACGCCCCAGGCCCTGAAGAAAAAGCACGGGCTCCCGAAGTCTGAACCGTAAGGCCCATACGCCCTCAAGCCTTAATTCTGAACCCTAAACCCTAAACCCGAAACCCTTGAAGCCAGAGCTTCGAAGCGTTAAGTTTCAGACTACGGAAGCTTTGGCCCCTCAACTCTTAAGCCATGAGCCTCAAAACAGCCCTGACCCTTGAAATTTAACACCGCAGCCACCTAAACTCGCAAGCCTTAACCTTTAAGCCGCTCGCGAATCCTGATCCCTAGAGTAACCGCAAAGCCCTAGGCTTCAAGCTCTTCGACTTTGAATATCAAGCCCTAAACTCCCAAGACCCTTATCTACTAAAGCCCTAAACCCTACACCCTTAAGCACTGACCCTGGAGCCTCCAACGAAAACCCTAAGCCCCAAACCACCCTAACCCCTAAACCCCAAACCACCGTAAACCCCAAGCCCCAAACTCACCAACACTAAGCCCCAAATCACCTAAACCCTAAACCCCAAAACACCCTAAATCCCAAAACACCCTAAACCCCTAAACCCCAAAGCCGCCCTAACGCTAAGACCACGACGGCCGCCACGCTTGGGCGCCTGGCCCTCCCTGGCACCTTCTTCGGCTCCTTCGACTGGGGCTCGCAGGTCCTCAAGTACCCTAAAAGGGACCCTAATTGTGGTTATAGTACTTATAAGTCTACTTATAACCTTACTTACTAAGTCCCATGATCCTCCAAGTAGGGTTCTCTAGGGTTGTTTTAGGGTCCTCTAGGGTTGTTTAGAGTTCTCTGGGGTGCTTTAGAGTTCGCTAGGGTTCTCAAGGGTTCTCTGGGGTTGTTTTGGGGTCCTCTAGGGTTCTTTGCGGTTCTTTAGGGTTCTCTAGGGTGCTTTAGGGTTCTTTAGGGTTCTCTAGGGTCCTTTAGGGTTCTTTAGGGTTCTAGGGTTTAGGGTTAGGGTGCGGGGGTTCAGGCTTTCCAGGCTTTGGGGTTCAGGCGTTCTGGCCTTGCTTGTAGGTTTTCCCTTGTTTTTTGTTTTGTTTTGCGTGTTCGCAGTTTTTTGTTTAGTTGGTCGTTCAAGGTTGTTGTTTTTCAAAGTTTCGTCAGTAGGAGTGGAGGGCTTGTGAGATAATTTCGAGGCATCGGCTGTAGACTTTTAGCTTTAGGAGTTCGGATGTGTGTCGGCGGGTTCAGGATGCATGTCGTGCAGCTTAGTCTTGTCTGGTCTTTGGGGCTTGGGGGTTCAGGATGTCTTATTCAATTCTCTCGCATGCGGGATTTACATGGGTTTCGGATTCAATCCGTAAAAGTTTGGCTGTTAGAACGGAGGGGTTAGACCGGCACGCTTTGGGGATACTGGATTTGAGCTTCGGGATGTTTGGTTTCGGGTGATGGCCCTACCATAGCAACAGCAGCAGCAGTATCCCTGACAATGATGATGAGCACCGGGACAGCTAGAATAGCAATCCTTTGCAACAGTCTCAGTAGACACAGCCGACAACAAATACTAGCAGTGCAGCCATTAGGGGTAGCAGCAATAGAGCTCTTTTGATGCCTCGCCGCAGCTCAGAAAAGAGGCGCTTAGGCAAGCAACACCTCAATTTGCCCCCATGTGCCGTGGACAGGAGCCTGAGGAGATCTTTCTGGATCACGATCCTGCCGCCGTGGCCGCTGTGCTGACGGCTTCCCGGCGAAGCTGGAGTTTGACAAAACAAGGAACCCAAGTATTATAAGTATTATTGGTTTTCGGAGTGTTTTTGGTATTCTTAGTATTAATATTCTTATGATAGTTACTGTTCTTTTTATTGCAATGGTGGTTCCCCCGTCATTGCGGGGTTCTTCCTCTTTTCTTGCTACTAACTATTATCATTATGACGACCGATATACTGATTAGGATGTTTCCAAAAAGACTGTCAATACTTTAGGGGAGGACCCCCCAAATGAGGCGTCCCTGATATTAAGACAAGTGTTGCATGGGAAGTCAGCACGGGGTGTAGCAACCCTAAACCCTAAACCCTAACTGAATCCTAAACCCTAAACCCTAAACCCTAAACCCAAACCCTAAACCCTAACTAAACCCTAAACCCTTGGAGTACAGCTTAGGGTCGGCAAACGTCGGATCATGTTACCGACCCCTTAAACAGCCAGCCCCCAGCCCTGAACACCTCCAACCCCAAGAAACCCCTAAACCCGACACCCTAAACCCCTACAGTCTCGACCTCCCTTCTGGCTTCCGATCAGTGTTAGCGGCATCGTCTTTGGCGTTTAGGGTTTACAGTGTCACAGATTTAGGTTTCAGGGTTTAGGTTTGGGTTTGAGGGCACTTTCTATAGAAATAGAGCAGCATACACACAAGCAAAGAGAAGCAGGCAATAGCAACCCTACGGCCCTACGAACGACCGTTGAAGCTTTTGTTTTAGCCAATGCATTTCTGTGTGCTGAGGGTTGTCGTGACAACTGTGCAAGCCGACAGCAGGACAAAAACTGCAATGCTATAGTGCTGTGGATGTTGCGGTACTGACCGCAGCCGAACAACTTGCCTGCACATGTTACTATTGACGTCAGTAGCAACGAACCATCGTCCTGCTCCTCCTCCTCCTCTTCCTCATCTGTCGTCGTCAGCATCATCGCATGTCCGGGTGCTGTCCCCGATTCTACAAAAGAACAAATAAACCCAATCGGCAGACCAGGGGTCTTTTGTCGTGGGTTACGTAATGGGCTTTAGGCTATGATGGATGATCATCGCCATGGGGTTACCAGGAATTACTATTCTAACTGGCCAGACCCCTGTGTTAATGAGGAATTTCTATTCTCACTATTCAGACCCCTGTGCTAAACAGATTTGGGTTGGAGTAGAGTCAGAGTATATACTGTTAACCCCGAAACCCGAACCATAAACCCTAAACATCAGGAACTGAGTGTTACTTAAGAGGTCCACGAAACCTAGGTGTTCACACGATTTTCAGAAAAAAGCAGGGTTGTTGCGCGCCACGGAAGCTATGGCATTCTCCAAGATGTTTGCTATTATCGTTTTGGTAGGGATCATGATCTTCTTCATCACACCATATCCTTGTAAACTATGTTGTGCAAAGAGGCAAAGATGTGCCGGACAGTACAGTGTTTGGGGCATGCTAGCACATTGATGAGTGCTTGTCACAGTGCATCTTGTTCCGGAAACATCAAGCATCCTTCTGCAGTATGTTGTATAAAGTGGCGAAGCGCTGTGAAACCTGTGCAACGCTTGTGACAGTGCGTCTTGCTCCAGACTGTCAAGCATTCTCCTGTCAGTATGTGGCCTAAAGTTGCAAAAACACAGTACACAGCACTGTTTTGGGCATGGTCGCCCCGACGTGATTATCTCCCGCCCCCTCCCCTCCCACATCATCCCAACCCCATGGACATGAATTGAAAATGCAGGAAAACCGTCAAGGCAGCCGGGCACAGTAACCCCCATCATTGTCATTCGCCCAGCGCGAGCCACCGAGGCCTTTGCAAACGTCCGCTTCGGCATGCCGGAGGCCTTGGGGGCAATACGCCATGCGGCGACCCAGATCGCGCACTTGGGCTTTGTCGGCTTGCGCTTTTGGGGTTCCTGGTTTGCTTTAGGTTCGCGGCTCCACTCTCAGGTGCCACTTGCGCTCAAGAAGGGCATTACAACAAGGACATTGAAACAGACCCTAAGTTGGAACAGCCTGTGTTAGCATTTCGGGTCTGTTTCGCAGAAAGTGTGGGCTCGAGGCAGTCGAAGCAACGCAGCTTAGGGCTCAAGAGTCGTGGCTCTCGAAACGAGGCCTAGGGTTCAGGGTATCGGGTTCAGCATAGCGAGGTTTGCTTAGTTTGGCAAAGATGGGCCGGGAGTTAGGATAGTCAAGCATACTCACAGGGCCATAGTTATTCTTCAAGGATGTCATGGATCGGCGAACTGTGCCAGCAGGCACTTTGCTGGGACTACTTTTGCCAGCTCTTTTGCTGTTCGGGATTGCTGCCCAGAGCGACAAGAGAACGTAAGAGCCTAGACCAGCGACAACTTGGCCTGGGGTTTATGACACTACGGCCGTGTCGTAAACAGCATAAAGGACTTCCCTAAACCGTAAACCCTAAACCCTAGGTCTTGAACCCAGACCCCGGAAGGATCTAGAAAGTAGAACCCCTAATTTGGGACCCTAACTACTAGGGTACCTTATAGGAACCCCCATTAAGGGATCTACTTTTTGGATCCTCCCGGGGGTCTGGGAAGCCAGTGTATTGACCGAAGCTCCCCTAAACCCTAAACCCTAAACCCTAAACCCTAAACCCTAAACCCTAAACCCTAAACCCTAAACCCTAAACCCTAAACCCTAAACCCTAAACCCAAAACCCTAAACCCCAGCTTTCCCGAGGCCCGCCTTGCGCCCTCTCCTACACTTCCTCGGCCTGGACATCCCCTCAGCCCGTGGGGTTGTGGGGCTTAGGGTTTAGGGTTTAGGGTTTAGGGTTTAGGGTTCAAGGTTAAGGGTTCAGGGTTTTACGGTCTAGGGCTTAGAGGTTAAGGGTTCAGGGTGTAGAGCACCTTGAGGCAGTAGCGTTGTTTTGGTTCGTCCCTTTACCCACGATGGTTGCTTGCACGTTCCTTCTTGGCTGCTGCTGGTAGGGATGCTTAGGGGATCCTGGAACTGGCACTGAGACCCTGGCTCAAAAGAAAGGGGGCTTTCCTATACCTCGGCAAACCCTTCTAGGTTTAGGGTTTAGGGTTGAGGGTTTTGTTGAAGGTGCCAACAGCTTCTTCGGATTTCTCCATGCAGAGCCCAGAAACCTTGAGCCCTACATGCGTCACCCTGAACCCTGCACCCGGGTACTACACCCTTAACCCTAAGCCTTAAACCCAAGGTTTAGGTTTTCACTCTCAGCACCCTGCGAGTCCACCCCCCCTTTCAGAAAAAAACACCAACGCCAACAGCCCGAAAACTTCAAGCCCGAACGGTGCCACAAACACGGAAACATGCCCTTAGACAATCGCATGCTTATGATACTGTCCCTTTATTCAGGTACCCTTAGCTTGAAACCCAACAGCAACCTTGGCGTAACAACGCGTAGGAGTGGCTGTGCGGCCTGCACTTTGCCTCGAGCTCCCTGGCGTCCTTCACCTGGGGTTTCGGGAGTTCTTACAGTCAGGGGGTGCCAAGTGTCACAAGGTCGAAGGCCAAGTTTACGGGCCTCACTGGTTCAGGGGCCCAAAACACACTATAATTAATAGAATGTCATGGTAAACTGTGTTCAAGATGATATAATACAGCATTCACCAACAAACCCTGAGAGCCATCCATTCACCAATAAACCCTGAGAGCCATCCATTCACCAATAAACCCTGAGAGCCATCTCCAGGGCCATACTTCTTGGGCATTCTGGCATTGGATTAGGGGGCCTTGGGACTGAAAGGTTTTGGCGTGGCGTGGGGTTCAGGGTTTTCGGCTGAATCGCTGGCCAGTGGACTTGTTGGAGAGCCGCAGAAGGTTTGGTGTGGCTCAGGACATTCTAGCACACGCATAAGATGCCCCGAAACCCGATTCTAGTTATTAAGGAGCCCGATATTGCGGAGATGGAGAACTGGGCGCTTGCTGGGCTCTCTTGTCACCCAGACACTTTAGCCGAAGAATCACACGGCCAACAGAAAAGAGAGAAGTCTCTAAGTCACTGAGCACTCAAGACTAGAACTGTTTTGGGGCGGCAGGCTTCGACGATGGCCGGATGTGCAGCGCAAGGTGTAAGGCGAGACGTTGTTATTTACCATGGACCCTGGAGAATTCGAGCAGGATTTTGAGGTATATTATACCTTCATTCAATAGGCGTATACACAAATTGGACCAGAGTTGCACATTTTTGTGTATGAGTTTTCTGGTGTCGGTCAGGGTATTGTCTGTATCACCTAAGAGACTTGGATCTTACCGAAGTCTCTGGTAGTGGGGTCTGGGTAGTTAGTCCCACTATGCCCTATCTATACAACAAGTGTATATATATATATATACATATATATATATGGGCCGTATATATATATATATATTCACACACCTAGTTGTATATTTGAACGTACACACACACACATATATA
>CAJNDV010035721.1:5931-19025 GCA_905221635.1 Symbiodinium sp. CCMP2456
GGGTTTAGGGTTTTTTTAGGGTTTAGGGTTTACGGCTTAGGTTTTAGGGTTTAGGGTTTAGGGCTCAGGGTTTAGGGTTTTAGGGTTTAGGGTTCAGGGCTCAGGATTTCGTCGGGTCTTCATCGTGTCTACATCTGTAGCTTCTCATGTACACAGATTATGCATATGCATCTGTATGCATGCATGTATGTATGTATATATGTATGTATTTATGTACGTATGCATTTTATGGTCTCTTGCTGTATAGGATTTCAGGCTTCGGGGCTTCAGGATGTAGGTTTGTAGGAGCCTTAGCTTGGGTGTTTACGGTTTCGGGGCTGCAGCCGAGGGTCAAAAGCTTGTGATTCGAAAGGGTACAGTTCAGGGAGGAAGCCAAGCCTTTAATATGAAGAGTCAGAATCCTTAAACCGTAAATCCTAAAGTGTAAAAAACCCTTAACCCTAAACCCTCGGACCGCTTTGCGGACCTGCTTCAAGTATGCAGGGCGTCCCGCGTCCCCATGCAATTAATTCGCTTGTAAGATTCCATCTCCAGCGACTTGCTCAGCAAATAAGGAAGAGCCCATAAGACCTGAAAGCCTTTTGATTTCTAAACTCCCCTCAAATTGCAAACGGTGAGCCCTCAACCCGTATCCGGCAATCCTGAACACTTCTGATGGAACTCAACCAGATACAGCTTGTTTATTATATATATATATATATATATATCGTCAAGCATGTAGAAGTATAGCCCCCTTATAGATCCGGGCCCTTATGTGGAGCCCTTTTCGGTTCCCTCTAGAACAGGACCAACCCCGTTCGGAACGGTTCTGGGGGCCCCGAGTTTGACCAACGCCGGGAGCCCCTGAGTGCCTGGCGTTGAAGGTTTAGGGTTTAGGGTTTAGGGTTTAGGGTTTAGGGTTTAGGGTTTAGGGTTTAGGGTTTAGGGTTTGCAAGTTCGACGGGGCAGTAAATGAATAGGGAGATCAATGAATAGATAAACAAGGAATGAAGAATCAATAAAGACATAGATACTTACATGTACATGAACCCATACATAACATATTTATATCCGTCTAACATATACATACGCACAACTACAGGGTGTATGATGCGATGTGTTCTAAGAGATACATGCCGATAAGGACAGTTTGGATACCTTGCAAGTTCAAGCTGAGCCTGTGTGTCAGAATGCTGGGATTGATCAACTTCATTATGCTCTGAAGTTTTAGTTGCAGTCTATGATTTGTTTTTATGACTATAGGAGAAAATTATTTTGTGTTGAATTTTCTGAAATTCCAGAGTTGAACTTATTTTGCTGCACGGATGCGTGGTGAGACTTTGGGGCTGTTGAAGACGGTAAGAAGATGAGCGTGAATCCTTGGGGTGGGTAAGTTGTGTGCACCTATGGTCAGGGTTTAGGGTTTAGGGTTTAGGGTTTAGGGTTTAGGGGTTTAGGGTTTAGGGTTTAGGGCTTTGGCACATGCTGTGTCATCGACTTTCCGTGCGGTGCCGTCCTTTCGTGAGAGCAGTGTTCGACTCTTGCACTGACGATTCTAGCTTGCTTGCGGTTGTGCTTGTGTCCTCAGCCATGTCCCGTGAAGCCTTGAACCCTAAGCTCTACACCCTAAACTCCCCTAAACCCTAAACTCTAAACTGCATGAACTCCCTAAGCTCCAAACCCTAAGCTGTCAATTGCGGGGGACAGCGACCCTATGTCCTAAACCCAAGCGAGTACCGGGCTCCTGAGAGCCCAGTCCTAGACCCGAAGCCCACATTCAAGACCTCATTCACTCCAAGGTGGGCCCCTAATATGGGCCCTTAGGGGGGTTCTAGGGTCCCTTAAGGGTACATATAGGGTACATAGTAGGTATATAAGGACGCCAGGGTCAAGGGCCCATACTAGGGGCCCATGGTTTCAACCCTAAATTCACGATCCTTGCAAAACGCTGTGAGAGCCGTACCAAGAACTGAAGACACGACTCTGTCTAGACTCTCTCTAGATCGCAACAAAACATCCATCCATAGCCACACAAACCAGATCCACTACAGGACCCCGATATAATCTGTCACGATCATGTAGAAGCCCTACGCCCTCACACTAAGCCCTAGACCCTAAATCCTGACAGTAAGTTCCAGCCTTACTCCCCGTAGTCCTGAAACTCCCTAAACCCTGAACCCTAACCCCTAAACCTTAAACCCTAAACCCTAACCCCTAAACCTTAAACCCTACACCCTAATCCCTAAACCCTAATTTCTTTTAGAAAGGGCTCTTCCGGTACCCAGGTGTGGACACGGTGCGGAGTCGCCTCGCCAGGCTACAGCTGCCAGCCCAGGCGGAGCGAATTCGTGCAGGTTTCGTAGGGCTTGTTTTTAGGGTTTAGGGTTTAGGAGTTTAGGGGGTTTGGGTTTAGGGTTTAGGGTTTAGGGTTTAGGCTTTAGGGTTTAGGGTTTAGGGACTTTTGGAGTGTCTAAATAGCTGTTTCTGTGTATTGTAACACCAAGCGAGGCTCACATAGCACAGTCTATTGAGATGCAGCCAGCTTGTGAGCTGGTGCTAAGTGGCACTTGTTTCTGGAGTACAGAGTAGAGCCATGCTTCCCGCGAAGTCTGGTTGGTAAAGGATTGAGATTGAGAGGCGGTTTCGGGTTTAAGGAGGGAGACCGGCCTCGTTCGAGGAAGCCAAGGGCTTCTCGGTTGTGCTGCCAGTTTCCGTTGTTTCCTTCATCCAGGGGTTTCGCATGGAAGCTGCAGTCCCTGGTGCTTGTTTGATGTTTGCTTGTGGATGACGGCACTTTGCTTTCAAGCGTGCGCTAAACCCTAAACTCTAAACTCTAAACCCTACACCCTAAACCCAAAACTGGTTCGATGGGTTCTATCACGACCTCCCATCCATAAGCCCTCAATCCCTTGGGGTTTAGGGTTTAGGGGCTTCGGGCTTCCATGCTGGTTCGCCAGCCCCCTGAACCCCAAATCTTAAGATCCAAATCTCAAGCCCAAAGCTTTCAAAGCCACAAACGATTACAGCGAACCCCAGGAAGTCGGAACATGGATTTAGGATGATTAGTGCTGGGATCCCTTCTGTTTTACCTTAAGGGCACCACGGTCATGATGTTCCAACTTTCTGGCTTCTACTTTAGGAACAATTTTGCAAAAGCTAAACCCTGCACCCCAAAGAACCACGAGCTGGTCAATCATAAACTCGAAGATCCTGAACCCTAAACCCTTTTGTCAAGTCGCGAGGACGTTTCGGAGGAGGCGGAGTGGCGAGCTCTCGTGGCAAAAGTCCCCAGCGGCTCAGGTCTTTTGTGTTCGGGCGTAGGGGTCAAGCGTGAGTTTAGGCCTACTTTCCCTAAACCCCTAAACCGTAAACCCTAAACCCTAAACTAAACCGTAAACCCTAAACCCTAAACCCGAAACTAAACCGTAAACCCTAAACCCTAAACCCTAAACTAAGCCGTAAACCCTAAACCCTAAACCCTAGAAGCCATAAAAAGGGAACACCAAAAAAGGCAGGTCCCGTCGGCCACGGCTCCGGTTGAGGATGGGGGGGTGGTCGTCCGTTCTTTCGTTTAGGTTTAGGGGTTAGGGTTTAGGGTTTAGGGTTTAGGGTTTAGGGTTTGGTCTGGCATGGGGCTACCCGGAAACCAGCTTTGGGTTTCGCTCCAGGGACTCAAAAGTCAGGGTTTAGAGCTTTGGGTTAAGCCCTTGAGCACTTATAAACCTCGGGCTTATGGTCTGGGGTTGGCTTCACGACTTAGTGACTCGGGTCTGGGCTTGTAGTGCTGGCTTCGGCATGTTTGGGCCTTATGGCTTGAGCTTGTTGCGTTTGGGTTTCGGGTTGGCAGCTTTGTTTCGGGGCTTGGAAATCAATTTGCAGGTTTTGTATCTATAATATGGATCCGAGGGCCTTTTTAGAATCTTGTATTCATTCTGCGTCAAAGAAGCTTGTAGGTTTAGAAGTCCAGGCTCTAGGCTAAGGCAACATTGCTTGAACTTTTCGAACTAAGTATGAGTAACACCTGAGCTTAATGACGGTCCATGTCTCGTTTAGTGCTCTGAACTCTGAGTAAGATATTCCCTGATAGTCCTTATAGGAGATTTTCTTATCTGGCCTCCATATTTCTCGGCTGTTGTGCTTTGGCTGCACGGTCACGGTGCTCAGCGCCTGGACCTGTCGTCTGCGCAACCGCGAATACTACATCATCTCTGGCGGGAAGTGCCTCGTGGGTAAAGTGGTGGTGTGGCGCTGCCCCAGTGAATGTCCATGAAATCTGGCGGTGTGGGGGCTGGAGTCCCTCTGTCGAAAGACGTCGGGCCCATCCTAGATGACATCGTCATCATTTCGCAGCATGTGTACGGGAACACCCGCCTAGCGGGAAGCGATGAGGACGATGATCTGGATATGCTGCACTGGAATCCTGACCTCTTGCGCATCGTCCAGGCCACGGAGGAACCTGTTGGCAGCGTTTCTGTTGGGGCCGTGGACCTTGATGCGGCACGCTTGTCGCACAGCAACAGCAGCGCATAAAGCAATGGACTGTCCCAAGACGTGCCCGGCCGGATTGTACCGGCTGCTCTTGGAGATCCCTGCCGTACGGTCGCCAAGGGCCCTATGTCCGTCTCATTTTCACGTCCCTGTGAAGTTACTGAGTGAGCGTGACCACCAGAGCATCATAACAGGAAAAGTCGATGAGCAGACTGCTGTCCTGGGCAATGCTCGGGGTCGCGGCGGACGAAAACCGTTGGCAGTGCTGGGTGCTTAGAGCTTCGGTTGGGGCACATTCGATGAAGTATGGTTGTCCGCGTAAATCAACCGGACGCAAAACCGCTGCTACGAGATCCACTTGTACTCGCAACCGCAGTAGAGTATTGCGTCAACGGAGCCCTTGCCACTCGTGTCAGCAGTGGTGAACTACAAGACGCACATTTACCGATGTGGATTGGCAAAACTTGCATTGAACGGCTCGGCAGTTTTCCTGTCGTTCCGAACCTGCCTGTTATTCATGCCTTGAGCTGCTGAGACACTGAACCCCAAACCCCAAAACCCCTAAACCCTCCACGTAGGTTTCTTGCAGCTAGGAGTTTTTTGAGTCTGGTTTTTCATTCAGGGGTCCTTATAAAAAAGGTCCTACTGGTAAGGGTCGATATTAGGTCCTCCGTTTTTGAATCTCCCATATGTTTCCTACATCTCAAAGAAAAAAACTGCCCAAACTCTACCAGTGCAGGGGAGAGGCAGCAGAGTTCAGGGATCTGGACATGCATCGTGAGAGATGGGAGTCGAGGTTTTCAGGGTTGCGACCAAGAGCTGTCTCCAAAACAAGGGTTTACGCCACCCAATGTGCTGCGTGTTGCCGTGTTGTCTGCAGTGGCAAGAAAACTTTTTGTTGCGATCTGGTTCCGGCTTCACTCAATCAGACCATATGCTGGAGTTCACGCGAACAAATGGTTATGTGCATGTGCAACGGTGCATGAAAGGAACTATCGTGCTTGATTTACTTGGTTTGCGAACAGATTCGATCCTGGCGTGAAGTTTGGACGCGAAATCCCTGAGCCCCAGAGTCCTATCTGATTACGTGCCACGAGCACCCGCTAGGGTAGACGAGCCATATTGTGCGCTAAATTCGCTAAATGGCGGTTGTATTGAGGTCGTCTCCCAAGCCGGGCAAGCAATGCATTCAAGCATTGCGGAAAATAAGTTTCGATCTGAAGTCACTCTTGAAACGCGACGGGGCAAAATGATGGCTTCGGCAAGGCTTGTGAGATTTGATCTTAGGACTCTTAGGATTCAACGTCCTCGATGTCGGATTCTCACATTATGATCCCTCACTGCAAGCCCAAATCCGAAGCCTGCTATACTATACCTTTAATCATCCCAACCCCTAATCTGAGCTCTTCAGTATCCTGTCGGCAAGAATCATTGTCAGAGGGTTCCCAGTGTTTTTTTCAAAGTTTCAGAGGGGCTTTGTTTTCGAGTGGCAAGACGTAAAATGTAGTGTTATAATGATATTACAACTTGGGAATGTTTCGATTGGATAAGGAATTGATGGCCCCCCGAAACAAGACGGACATCTTGCAGCAACCATTGCCCAACCAAGCGAACCTCACCATGAGAAACATGGGCTGAAAGGGGCATGTGGGCTAAGATTGTGACATCAGGGCTTGGATGCATCTGTGTCAGGAACATTGGTGCATGCATATACGGAGTGCACATATTGGATGGTCATAGTAAGGATTGAGCCGTATATTCTACAAATGAAAACTCAGTGTTTCCGGGATCAAATTCCCGAAGGTGCAGTTAAGGGGGGCTATCACCGCCGTTCATGGCTATTCGTTTTCTTCGTGCTGCATACAGGCAACTGTGCAACAACCCGGAAAACTCAAGCTTCAACACTGGCAATTGCTGACAGCAACGAGTAAAGACCGTGTCATGCTGTATCATTCAATATCATGAACCTGGAAGCCTAAATTCTCAACCATGTAACTTCAAGCCTGACAAGTCTAAGCCGTGAAATTTATGCGGTCTTCCCAAGTCCAAATCAATTTTACGAAACTGGTAGGACTTAACGGCTTAACAAAGGTTGCATAAAGTATGGCGGCCGGCTTAGGTTGGCTTGGAGAGAGAGCGCGAAGAGCTGGCTGAGGAACGCTGGGGGTGCTGGATTTTGCGAAAACGGTTAAGGTTCAGGGATTTCAGGATTGTCTGGCTTGGGGTTGAAGGTTTGAGATCCAGGTTTAAGGGTTTTCGATATGAGGTTTCCGGTCTAAGGTTCGGGAGTAGGGCGTTGATAGTTTTCAGGTCAACGGTTTGAAAGGTGAGGCTTCAGGGTGTTCAGTTTCAAGGTTAGAAGTCCGAGATGTTGGGGTTTAGGGCAACAGGTTTGTATGGATTCATGCGGTTTTTTTAAGTAAGGGTTTGCACGGTTGTTTATGGCAGGCGGCTGAGCTGTCACCCCGATCCGTTCTTTTGGTGCTTTGTGGCTTTGCCACCTTGTCTTCTTTGGTCTACAATGTGCAATGTCCTCGATTTAAGCCCTAAACCCTAAACCCCTAAACCCGAACCCCTGAACCTGAAACCATAAACCCTAAACCGTCAAACGCCCTACGACCGGTCCGGCGGTGGCCTGCGCGAGGAGTGCGAGGGCCTGAAGCTCTCGCTGTGGGAGGTGCGCGATTGCAGAAACCATGTAGGGTCGTGAAGTAATACAGGGGCTTAAATAAGTACCCATATTATTTTGGGGTTCCTTATTGTAATCATAGTATAATATACCCCAAAACCCTATGCTCAATATTAAGACTCCTACATTAAGCCTTAGCGTATGGCCCTGGGAACCCATTGCTGCACCCTGAATCGTCGCCTTAATCGTAGTAGCCTTATGAGTTTAGGGTTTAGGGTTTAGGGTTGTGGGTTTAGGGTTCAGCGTTTGGGGTTTAGGGTTTTTGGGGTTTATGGTGACTAGCTTGCGATTGACAGGGGTGGGTTTGGGGGCTGAGTCTTTTGGGTTAGGGTTCAGGCTATTTAATATAGGGGCCTTTAATAATTACCTCTCCTATTTTGGCTGTTCCTTAATATAATTTTAGCATAAAGAACCCCAAATCGCCATTCTAATTATAGGCCCTCTAAAACCTAAAACCTTATAGTAGGGTAGTCCTTATAGATCCCTTCAAGGAAACCCCTTTAAAGGAGCCCCAGAACCGCATTCTAATCCTTCAGGCCCTTACATTAGGCTCTATGGTTTGCACTTGGTTCTTCGACTGCACCTCCTCGGGTTCCAAAAGGTTCTGGATTGAGCCTGGCAAGAAAGGGTTTAGGATTTCGGGTTTCGGGTTTAGGGCTCAAATTTCGAGCTTTGATTTGCCATGTTGAGTAGAGCCGGGTGAAGTTGACTGAGATGAGGCTAAGCCAAGCGCAGGGCAGTGCAGTGATACGCGCGGTGATCAAGCGGCTTGTCGCAATATGTCGCAACATCGGCCCATAGATCGCCCCTTGACTTCAAGCCTCAAGCCCCAAACCCCCAAACTCTAAACCCAAATTCCTAAACCCAAAACCCTAATCCAAAACCCTAATCCAAACCCTAAACCCAAAACCCTCAACCCTAAACCTTGAGCCCAAAGCCCCTAAACCTTAGAGCCTAAGCCCGAAATTCGCAACAGGACCCGAGTCCCGAGCCATCAGGTGCAGACCAGTCAGCTGCGTGCAGAGGAGGATGGTAAGGCGCGCAAGGGGGTAGGTTTAGGGTTCGGGGTTTTAGGGTTTGGGTTTGTTCGGGGTTTAGGCTTCGGGGTTTAAGGTTTCGGGTTCGGCTTTTAGGGTTCGGGTTTTTAGGGTTTAGGGTTCGGGGTTTAGGTTTTAGGGTTCGGCGTTTTAGGGTTTCGCGTTGGGGTTTAGGGTTTAGGGTTCGGGGTTTAGGGTGTTCGGGGTTTTAGGGTTTAGGGTTCGGGGTTAAGGGTTTAGGGTTCGGGGTGTAGGGTTTAGGGTTCGGGGTTTAGGGTGTTCGGCGTTTTTTGGTTTAGGGTTTGGGGTTGAGGGATTGGGGTTCGGCGTTTAGGGTGTTCGGGGGGTTTAGGGTTCGGCGTTTGGGGTTTAGGGTTTCGGGTTTAGGGTTCGGCGTTTAGGGTTTAGGGTTCGGGGTTTGGGGTTCGGGGTTTAGGGCTTGTAGGGTTTATAGGGTTTAGTGTAGTTTAGGGTTTGGGGTTTGTAGGGTTTGGGGTTTACGTTTGGGGGTCGGGGTTTAGGCTTTTTAGGGTTTAGGGTTTAGGGAATTTAGGGCCGAAACCCCAAATTCTTAAAACCGAAGTCCCTAAACCCTAAACCCTGAACCCTAAGCCCTAAACTTCAGCCACCCTGGGAACGTACTGGAAGCAAGGTTTCCGACGGATGCTTCCGAGGATTTCAGCACTGAGCCGAATTTCTTCGACTATAATATAAAGGCCTAAAAAATTACTTATATTATCTTGGGGGTTCCTTATTATAAGTAGAGTATATTGGGCCCCAAACCCTATTCTAACAACTAAGGCCCCTGCATTATGCTGGGTTGTTGGGTTCTCCTGAGGAGTTGTGTTTCCAGTTTACCAAAGTACAATCCTATAAACAGAAAGCCTATAGTGATGTAAAGCTAGGGTCCCTGAAAGGGGTTTGATTGGTACATGGGCGAACAAGTTTTTGGGAAATCTGGTAATCAACGACCCTGTTACAAATCTCTGCGTGCCTTTTGTACATGTACGTACAGTGCTGCGTGAGCGCACCCGACGTCCTGCCCCCATCGCCCTATAACAAACCGTTAGAGTCCCGTGAACAAGCAGATCAAGGTTCTACACAGACAAGTTCCCTATACTCCCTATTGTAGCTATAGTAACTATAGTATAATTGATAATGTACCCCAAAACACCTTCGAATATTACCCTCGTATGAAAGAACCCAAAGATTGGCAGGAAGAGGTCTGCCGGGAGAGAGACGAGCTCGGGGAGGACCGTCCGAAGCTTTCTCGAAAGGTTTGTAAACCCTAAGACCAATAGTAGTAATAACGTAGGGTTTAGGGTTTAGGGTTTAGGGTTTAATAACATCAAGTATAATCGTGGTAGTGGTAGCAGCAACAATAGTATAGCCTAGCTCTAAAGCACTAAAAACCCGGTTACACGTACTTGAAGGGTCTTGGGACTTAAGAAGTAGGGTTCGTGGAATGTGTGTTTATTATAAAGTATGCTACTTACTATGTCCCCTGATCCGGCGACGAGTCGAGTAGACCCGACGAGCCCTATAAAACCGTTCTAGAATCCTTCAAGCAAGCATCCCAAGCTGCCTGAGCTAAGTCTCGCCCCCTTGGTTACGAACAGCTCAAAGTACTTAGTCCTTGGTTTAGGGCTTAAGGAAGTGGTAGGGTTCGACCTAGAGGCCTACATGTTCAAATGCAGCAGGGCTGTATGGAGTTTTGTAGATTTTCCATTGGGCTCCAATTTCACCAGGGCTTAGAGATAGTCATTATTACGATTATTACTATTCTTGGTAGTAGTATTTCTTCGTAGTTCGTGTATAACTCTATTGTATATTTCATCAAAACCCTCGTCAGTTGATTCAGCACCTACCACAACCTATCATAAAACTCTATAGCAGCATTCCATAAAGGTTGTAAAGTTATTAGCGATAGGGTGGTGGGGATTAGGACTTGGGGTTACAGGGTTCTGTACATGTTGTGGAAAGTTGATCAAATGACCTGCAAGTAGGATCGCAACGAGTCCATCCTAACCCCACCCAACACAATAACAAGACCTTAAGCCCTCGGCCCCCAACGGAACAATTGTTCACTCAAAACCACCCAAGTGGCGTGCGAGGAAGTTGCTGCTCTCACCAGCAGCTTGTCCGAGGACCGATCCGTTGGGTTTTGAGGGTTTTGTGCCTAAGCCCTAAGCCTTACACCCTTGGGCTTGATTGCTTCAGGGGTTTGAGAATCAGGGGTCCAGTTTTGGGCTAGAGTCTTAGGGTTTACGCCTTTGATTTTGGGTTTCGTTGTTGGGCTGTAGGGTGCCAGGTTCCAAATTTTTTCCCCGACGTACCGGGCCCTCAGGTGGCGGGCGTGGGATTTGGGATTTTGTGGCTTTTTGGTGTGTGCTAACCCCCTAAACCTTACACCCTAAACCCTAAAGCGGGCAATGGCTAAGAGTTGTTACTAGTACTAGTGTTCATACTATCTTTGGTATCTGACTCAGTACTAGTATTTGTATTAGTGTCAGAAGTCGTATTAGAATCTGTACCAGCATCGGGATCAGTATTTGGATATTAGATCCTTAATCGTAGCCCTGTTTTAAGACTGTTACTGTATGAAGACTGTTACTGTATGGAGCAGTATCCAATTCAGTATTTCATGTAAGTATCAGTTCCCATGCACTAGATCCATAGGGCTCCCAGAGACTCCAAAACCCCTTAAATTAAGGAGTAGGAATATACCCTAAATCATATTAGGGATCCTATTATCATGTAAGGTATATTCCTTAATTGAGGGGTTTTGGAGTCTCTGGGCTTGGATGCTTCGCAGGACTTGCCTCTCACATCTCCTTTCCTCTATTACCAGGAGCCCATAACATGCACTTAAGCACAAAGGGTTTAGGGTTTAGGGTTTAGGGTTTAGGGTTTAGGGTTTAGGGTTTAGGGTTTAGGGTTTAGGGTTTAGGGTTTGAAGGTAATATCCCTGCAAAGGGTATGTCTCAATAGGTTTTTTGTCCATATCTACGTCTCTGTCTGGGATGAGGCGCTGGTGGAGTGCGGTCATGAAGTTTTGTGGTTTCTTGGCAAAGTCTGCTTTGGGGTAAGGGTTTGCGGCTCCTGTAGTGGTTAAACCCCAGAAGCTCTAAAAAAAACCCAAACTGTAAACCCTAAAGCCTAAACCCAAAACCTAAACCCAAGCCCGTTACCCTAAACGAAAGCAGGTCCAGACGAGGACGGACGAGCTACTGTCGCAGATGCGCGTGAACCACCACCAGGAGCGGAAGCCCTAAATCCTAATCCCCAGGCGCGAAACCCAGGCTAGGGTTTAGGCCCAACGCCACTAAGCCCAGAACTCTCAAGCCCCAATCCAGCATGAGGTCTTAGTGTCCAGGGTTCCGCATGCAGAAGCTTTGAAACTGTGAGCTCCAGATATTGGGAGGTTAGCCTGAAGCCCGAGCAAACCAGGCAAACCCCCAGGTCTTTACATCGTTGCTAGACATATCTTGTCTACAACCTCCAGCGCAAAATCGTCCAACATCTTGACCCGTAGTCCTAATGCAGATCTTCCACCCTAACAAAAATTTCGCAAAACCAGATCAATCCCTGACAACCTCGTCAAACCTATGAAACCCGTTCTATAACCCCGCGCATAAATCCTCTAAACCCCTTATAGAGCCCGAAACCCTAAACCTTAAACCCTAAAAGGCCGCTTAGCTTACAAACGAAGGTCGACACCCTAAACCCTAAAAGACCCCTTAGCTTACAAACCAAGGCTTAAACCCTAATATAGGGGCCTAAACAGTTACTTATATTGTTTTGGGGTTGCCTTATTAGACTTATAGTATCATGGACCCCAACACCCTACTCTAATTACTAAGGCCCCTACTTGAAACCCTAAACCCTAAACCCTAACCCGAACCCTAAACCCTAAAACCTAAATCCTTTGCCAGGAGATGCAGCGGCTGCGTGCCGAGACGCCGAGGACCCAGGTGGGCTCCGCTTGGATAGGGACGCTCTTCGGTTTTTTGGGTTAAGGGTTTTTGGGGTTTAGGTTTTAGGGTTTTTTGGGTTTTTGTGGTTTAGGTTTTTTTGGGGTTTTTGGGGTTTTTGAGTTTAGGGTTTAGGGTTTAGGGTTTTTGGGGTTTCTGTTTTAGATTTTTTTTTTTTGTTCAGGGTTTCGCTTTTGAGAGGTTTTCTTGTTAAAGAGGCCTGTAAAGAAGTTTTCGGTTTTGAGAGGGTTTTAGGGTTAGATAAGAGCTTTTTGGGGTTTCTGATGTTCTTGCAATGCATTCAAGGCTGTTTTGTGTTTTGAGAGGTGTTTCATTATGTTTAGACGGCAGTAGGGCTTTAGAGAGGCTTTAGAAGAGGTCTTTCTTTTTGGAAAAGCTTTGGGGAGGTTTTGACGGAGCTGTTTGGGGGAAAGCTTTGTGCATTAAAGGCTTTAGCGAGAATCGATGAAACTTCTTGCGGTTTTGAGAGGGCTTGTTTGCTGTCCAGAAGCCGTCGGAGGAATGGGGGTTTAGTTAGGTTGGTTTTGGCCTGCTAACAAATTAGTTTTAATCGCCATAGCAAAGCTGCTACTTCCAATACACCCTCGTCGTGGTCACCTCAACTAAGTTGCGTAAGGCTTTTAAGGGTGTTTTTCCCGAAAGCATCGCGAAGGGTTCTTCCGTGCGAAGCCCTCGAGAGAAGTACATAGGATCAAGTACACAGAGTGCATCGAGTCAAGTGCATAGTACATAGAGTGAAGTACATAGCTCCAAGTGCATAGCTTCAAGTGCATAGCTTCAAGTGCATAGCTCCAGTTGCATAGTACATAGTGCATAGCTCCAAGTGCATAGGACATAGACTTATCTACATCTTGGCATACTTACACCTCGGTATATCTAGCTCCAAGAGGAGCTGACTAATTCAGG